>CM021100.1:645280820-645364557 GCA_007115665.2 Sequoiadendron giganteum
AAGAACATAAGAACCTAGCAGCATTCTTGAAGGAGAGAAGAGATAACTTTGCATGGTCATAAATAGATATTTCAGGCCTAGATCCTGAAGTAGTTGTGTATCACTTAGCGGTCTATCCTGAAGCTAATCCAATCAAGAAGAAGTTAAGGAATATGCACCCTCAGATAGCACTCTTGGTGAAATGAGAGCTACAAAAGCTTATTAACATTGGATTCATCTTACTGATAGATTATCCTGAGTGGGTTTCAAACCTAGTACCAGTCTCAAAACCCATTGGGGGCATCAGAATCTGCACTGATTTCAGAGACTTAAACAAAGCATTCCCTAAAGATTATTTTCCTCTTCCTAATATTGACCTCATCGTGGACTTAACAAAAAAGCATGAAATTCTATCACTAATGGACAATTTTTCAAGCTATAATAAAATCATAATCACCAAGGAGGATCAACATAAAACTACATTCACTTGTCTGTGGGGAACATATTGCTAGAATGCAATACCATTTAGGTTATAGAATGCAAGAGCAACCTATCAAAGAGCAATGACCCTCATCTTCCACGACATGATCCAAAAAATAGTTGAATATTATGTGGATGATATTTTGGAAAAATCAAGGAAAAGGAGTGAGTGCATACTAGTCCTAGGACCCATTTTTGATAGACTTGAAGAATATAAGGTATGACTAAACACAAAAAAGTGTATTTTTGGGGTTACATTAGGGAAACTTCTTGGCTTTATTATCTCACAAAGAGGGATATAAATTGATTCAACAAAGGTAAAAGCCATCCTCGACATGCAACCACTGCAAAAACTGAAGAAGATGAGAGGATTACAAGGAAGATTGCATTCCATCATAAAGGTTCATAGAGTAGCTATCAGATAAGATTCGCCCCTTTTCGCATCTTCTCCATAAAGGGATAACCTACAAATGGGATGAAAAGTGTGATAAATCATTCTAGCAGATCAAAGATTATCTACTAACACCTCTAGTGCTCATGCCACCAATACTAAACAAACCATTGATCTTATATATCTCAGCAACATCAGTAGCACTAGGAGCTCTTTTGGAACAACATGATGAAAATGGAAAGGAAAGGGCTATCTACTACATCATTAGAACCTTGGTGGGCTATGAAATGAACTATTCACCTATTGAGAAAGTATGCCTTGAAGTAGTTTTTTCTTCACAAAAGTTCAGGCACTACATGCTGACACATCAAATCAAGCTCATTCCAAAGATAGACCCATTGAAATACATGTTATCTAAAGCAACTCTCACAGGGCGAATGGCCAAATGGGTGATGATCTTAACCAAATTTGACATAGAGTATGTAGAGCACAAGGAAATCAAAATATAAGTAATCACAGATCAACTAGCAGTCACCCATTTATGCAAATAACCATTTGATATCTAAGTTTCTTGATGAATCGGTGTTCCTTATCAACTTCACAGCTCAATGGAAGATGTACTTTTATGGATCATTCACCCAATAGGGATCCAGAGCAGGTATTCTTTTCATCACACCTCAAGGTGGTTGTATCCAAAATTTGTATAGGCTATCATTTCCATTTACTTACAAACAATTTGAGTGTGAAGCCCTAATCATAGGTCTAAGGATAGCAGTTTAGTGGCAGATTCAAGAGATGAAAGTCTATCGAGACTCATGGCTAGTTATCAACCAAGTTAACAACGACTATCAAACCAAATATAATAAACTTACTCCTTACAAGAAGATGGTAGAGAATCTCAAAGATCTCTTTATAGACATAATCTTTGAGAATATTCCTCACATGAACAATAAAGCAATAGACGCCATGGAAACAATCAGATCATTATTAGAAATTCCAAACAATGTCCACCAAAATGAATTATTGGTAGAACAACTTCTTGTACTAACTTTTGAAATCCCTAAATCTAAATTTTTATGTGTCATTGTTGGTCCTAGATCCCCATGGTATCATGACATATTTATCTACCTAAGTAGAGGAACCCTCCCATCTGATATCACCTTGACCTTTAAAAATACCTTTGGTTTGTGATCCTAGGAGATACCCTTTATCATAAAAGCATCAAAGGAACATTACTGTGATGTCTTAACCAATAGGAAGCCTTAACTACTTTAACAAAAATACAAGATGGAATATGTGGGTCCCATTCTACCAATATGACGTTAGCTAAGAATCTATTGAGGATAGGGTACTATTGGCCAACCATGGAGAAGGAAGCTAATCAGTATGTGTAGAAGTGTGTCTAGTGTCAATAGAATGGAGATCTGATTCATGCATCAGCTCAAGAATTGCAACCAATGATCACACCTTGGCCCTTTTCATAGTGGGGACTAGACCTCATAGGCAAAATCACCCCTACCTCATCTAATGGACACAATTTTATCATAACCACCGCTAAGTACTTCACTAAGTGGGTAGAAGCCATTCCCATGACCTACATAACAAGGAAGGACCAAGTTTATCTTAAAATACCTCATATGTCGTTATGGTGTCCCACAAACCCTCATCTCAGAGAATGGGACACCCTTTAAGAATCGGGATGTGAAAGAGCTATGTCAAAGATTCAACATCCAACATTGATTATCTACCTTGTATTATCCCCAAGGAAATGACCAAGCAGAGGATACAAATAAAACTATCCTAAAAATATTGAAGAAAGCAGTCAATGAAGCTATTCGTGATTGGCATAGATACAGTTAAATCCCACTCTCTAGGTCTATTGAACCAGTATTCGCACACCCATAGGTGTAACCCCTTTCTCCTTGGTCTACAGATCATAATTTATCTTGTCTATTGAAATTGAGCTCCCATCACTATGAGTGTCACTACAAAATCTAATCATTGATGAAGGATATAGAGTATATCGGTTGAATGAGCTAGAGCTCTTAGATGAGTTTTATCTTGACACCCTCAATCACTTGCAAGTATATCAAAACTGACTGAAATAGAGATATAACAAGAAGATCAAATTTTGGTCTTTCTAGGTAGGGGACCTTGTTCTCAAGAAGAATCAAAAGAATCTACTCGATCAAGATAGTAAAGGGAAGTTTGAGCCTAATTGGTTGGGTCCCTTTGTCATCACAACAAGCTATGGATCAGGATCATATAAGCTATCAACACCTGAAGGTGAACCCTTGCAGGAGCCAACTAACATCTTGGATCTCAAAAAAAATTATGCCTAGTCTTGAAGCATATAAATCTGAAAATACAAAAAATGAGAAAAATGAGAAAAAAGATTGAAAAATTAAAGAAGAAAATCATCCTCTAGCGAAAACCACTTTGGTGGCACTTCAGGAAAGTACCTTGGTGAAAACCTGGAAAACATGCACCTTGCATAAATAAAGCACCTCCATCTATTTTTTGGCTCTTTTGTCCTATCATTCTTTGCACCACCATTCATCCATTTCCCATCCACATCCTTATCATAGCTTTATGATGAGAAGTATCATATCCCTTTAATACTACTTGGCATATTCTAAAGGTTAGTTTGTCCTACCTATATTGAAGTAGTCTAACCTATCACATAGGGGGAGATTCGTTATGGATCATATCAGGTTCTTGTATCTCTTGAGGTTATTTGGAAATCTCATCGAAAATTAAAAAACATTCATAAAACATTTATTATAAAATCCAAAAACATCAAAATCATGTAAAACTAAAATCCAAAAGCATTCAAAAAATTGTAAATTCAAAATCCAAAATATCCAAAAAACATCAAAATCCCTAAAAAGGTCAAAAATCAAAAAACAAAAAATAGCCCCCCTTGTCTAACTACGTCGTCTCTGAGCTTGAACATAGGAAAGGCCATCATTGATGTGCCCCTGAGACACCCTAGGTCAATTCCTTAGAAGTTTGTCATAATAAATTGACTTTCCATCATCTGTGCATTTCTCATCTTGTTAATAAGTCAAGTTGATCGAACTACGTGGTATTTGTGTGTATAACGTAGGCAAGGCTTATCCTTGATCATCCCCAAGATCCCTATGATAGGTCTTTAGGTTAGGTTCTTGGTCGAAACTCCTCAAAAATCCAAAAACATCCAAATATCTTCAAAATCCCTAAACATCCAAATCTCAAAAAACCCCAAAACATTCAAAAATTGAAAATCCAAAAAAAAATGGAAAACATTTGAAAGACCTAAATAGCCTCAAATAATCAAAAACCTAAACATTCATAAACTTTCAAAAAGACCAAAAACAACCTCAAAACATCTTCAAAATACCAAAAACATTGAAATATTCCAAAAAATCCAAAAAACCATTCATCCCATCTTTCTTTCACCTGCAATAAGCTTTCACACATAATAAATTAATTGTCACCTTCAACCTTTGGCAAAGAAAATAGAAACCAAGTATAGAAAGTTGTAAAGTGAGCTTAATTGTCAAAATCTAAAGTCTAGATCATAGGTAAATGCATCAGTGAATTATATATTAGTGGCTTATCATAAAGCTCATTATCATCCTAATATAAAACAACCATTTGATCAACATGTCCTAGGATGTATCCTTCCTACAATGGACATCAATATCATAAATCAGTTTAGCTAAATTTAAATATGGCAAGAGACATAGATAACACTGATTGTTTGTCTTTGATCTTTTTCTTATGGTTTATCTTATTGACCCATTTTGAGGACCTCTTAATGATGTCTATCAAAATAATTTAGAGAGAAAGGAATGGTCCATCAATCATTATCTTTCATTTTCTATGCTTGTGGGTACTCTTGTAAAGTAATCTTGGCGCATAATTGCTTGGTTGTGTGTAAGGAGGTTGTTTGGGGTATGTTGTTGACTATTGCATGTGCTTTGGTCTAATGTATTCTAAGCTTCTAACTTGCATTACAACAAGGTTTATGTATGTCAAGATGTGAACAAGAACTATCTTATCATTTTGTCAAGTCAAAGTCCATTACACTAGATACAACATCGTCTTGGTTATTAATACCTTGATGCATCATGTCTATGTGTTATATCAAACAATAAGGAATGATGGACAATCCCAATCCCGATATGTGAGCACATCATCATCCTGCATTCATCCTTCATCTTGCATTATCTCGTCACCTTCTTTAATAAATTCCTGATGGATCATGGACTTGTCGGATTCTTTTTGAATCAAAATCAATGGTCAAGCCATTCTTTATTCTTCTATCTTCTCTCCGCGCTAACCGGGTACCATGACTATCAACAAAAACATAAAATGCATCCATCCTGCATCCAAAAATCATTAGCATACATGCATCCCATAATCATAGCATAATCATGAAACATCCATCAGCATAGTCATTGCATATTGCATCATACATTCTGCATAATCATTTAAGTTGTGCTGAATAATATAGATTTATTATTCTAAGCATCTTAATCCATTGCATATCATACACATGCATTAAATATAGCATAACCATCACATTAATCATCCATACATCCATATGCATACATCATCATCTCGTCATAAAATTGCATAGAAAATATACCAAAAAGAAATGCATCCACAACATTTGCATACATGATCATAGCATAAACATTTGCATATCATAGCATATCGTGAAAATAATACTAAAAATGAATATAACATTGCATACATAGCATCCATAGCATCACATAGGCATAAATAAAGTGCATTCATACATGATCAAATATAAGCACATCATTGAATTCATATAGCATAAGCATGAAATAAAATGAACACGCTATATTGAATTTGTATCTATATCATATATATCAAAAAATCAATTTCATGGTACAAAATATAGATCATTGTATGTATATGATAAATACAATATCCATGAGGCTATCAAAAATGAGCCTATGAATGTATATCTGTATCAAATAATTGGGCGAAAAAATATCAAAGTGTTTATACATCATAAGCTAGCCTTGATGGCTACTCCCTTCTCCAGCCTACCTCTTTGGCTGCTCCTCAGCTCTTGGTCGTGCACTGCTACGCTCTAAAAATTCAAGCTATCTAAGTGTATGTGGTACATCCCAGTGGTAGTGCATCTTATAATATGCAACCTTTGTCATGGCCTCTTTGTATAACCTCACCGAGATTGTCTTGCCCTATGTTTTTGCAGTCATGGCCTCTATCTGGTGGCGTCGATGAATCACATGATCCCTCTCAGCAGTCATAACCTATAATTATTGCTTGGCCTAGTCTCTCTTTGTGGTCATGGCCACCACCTGTTGTCTATCCTGGACCCGATTAGTAGTAATGACCAAAATTTGTTGGTGGGCCTAATCCTACTCACCTGTCAAGGTCTACACCTGTTGTTGTAGTTGTTGTATCTCCACATCTCTGGCATCTATTGGTGGTGGAGGCACTACCTACTCATGTACTCTCTACTATTGAATGAGTGGTTGTTGTGGATTCTTTTATCCCACTAGTGGTACCCTCAACACCTATCCATCATGGCCATCCTGGCTAGATTGATCATGTCCTCTTCCCCTTCCTACACCTCTCCCTTTGGGCCTCCGTCATGGAGGAGCACCCACTAGATCTATCAAATGTTGAGGGAGTGTAAACCATGCATCATATGTAGGCATCATCTGAGCGTTTTCCTATCCCTGGTCATAGGCCCATGGTTGAGCCGCCAACTATCTAAAGCTCTCAACTACCTCTGGAGCTAGGATGGTGGGTCCCCTTATGGGAACCTTATGAGTAGACCTGGAAAATATAGCCATGTACACATCATCTGGCCTATCTTAGACCTCCCCAAACTATTGTGCCACTCTATTCGGTAAGTATCGCTCGATGATGGTATGCTCACGACCCTACATATATCAACTTTGTCTTGCAAAATATAGCTACTGCACATCATCATACCATGGCGGCATTTGTATCCACGAGTGCCATCAGAAAACTATCATGTCATCAACAACCTGTCACGAGTATCGGAGCCCATTCTATTTGGTGTGCTATAGAGTGATCGCATTCCTATACTGCCAGATCATAGGATCATCTAGCTCAACATATGCCATATATACAATCAATCGGAGCACAATAATGTGCTCCCAAGCCCAAATGTGGAGCAAGGTTACCCCTGTGCCAATGGCCCTATCGTCGTAGTAGAAAAATTCATGCATATCATGATATAGTGAGGCAAACATCACTGGCCCCCATGCAAATTACATCCTCTCATATAGCATCATGTGCCATGCTAGGCCCCATCCTGGGTTGAATCCCCTATTGCATCTATCTAGAGCAACCAAACCTGAAATGATGGCTGCAACAATCAATTAAAAAGTGGGCACATGACCTCTATACATCTTGAGTCAATTTGTGATGTCACAAGAGAAATATGCTCCAACTCCATCACCTCGTGATAGGCATCAAATATTGCATCAACATCGTATATCACACGATTACCATGTATCGACAAACACATAATACACCATACATCCTCCAAGGTCACGGTCGCCTCGCCTGTCGAAAGGTGAAATGATAAGGTCTCATTGTGCCATCTCTCGCACAGGGTAGTCATCATAGCTAAATGGGTCCAGATGAGGGGCGTGCATGCAACATACCAAAGGTTGATCTCTCCTAGGTGCTCCTGGCATAACTCTAACAAATCGCCTAGTCGCTCCAAAACCGTGGTTCTATGCTCCTGCAACATCAGTGGTGGAATGATCTCTTGCACCCATGAAGCGCATGACATCAGGAAATCAAAGAAATTTGTCTAAATTTGGAATTTTCAACTCATAACTCACAAAGGCATCATTGATTGCAATAGTGTCACCATATTTAAATTTGAAATTGTGACACTTGAAGGCATTTCAAATCGCAAATTGTAAGATGCATTTCCAAACACATGGGCATCGCAATTTAGACTTGGGAAACCCTAACCCTAATTTCTAAATCAACAGGTGTGTTGTTATATAAGCATGCATCACCATTTAAAGTTAGAAACCCTAACTTTAAATCATGACTAGTGTTTCCATATACATATGCGCTTATAATTCATTTTAGCAGCATCGATTGCAAAATAGGCGTCACTATATAGAAACGTCACCAAAGTCTAAATTCTAAAGCATAATAAATGCATCAAAAAGTCAAATTTCAAATTGAGTTTTGAGTTTCATACTGTTGGTCTTGAGCCTGGAATCTGGTGGTGCTCTCAAACTTGATCATAAATGTGTCGTGGGAGCTCCCGACGCGCCATTTCGTCAGAGGGTCAAAGCTCAAAACAACAAGAATCCTCAAGGTGTGAATGCACAAATGAATTGAAAGTGACCCTTCTTGGCTTATTTATGCTAGAAAATTAGGGTTTTTGGCCCTAATTTCACCTTCAAGCTAGGGTTTATCATCATTTTCACCAATTTTACCAATTAGAGCCTAATTTTGCATCATTTTTTGTATTTTTGGCATAATTCTTGCATCCTAGAGCCTTTCTAGACCCCATGGGACAACTTTTCACCTTTATTGAGAAATCAACCCAAAATTCAAACTTTTCACCTGATTTCTCAAGGGGGCAAGGAGTCAGCTTTATCCTTCCGCTAGAGCATCTAAAAAATTAGAAAAAGTTTATTTTTTTTAATTTGGGCAGCAGTTTTAATCCGAGGAGTGTTATTCTTCGAACCGAAGAAGCGAGTACCTTGCTTCAAAGAGGGGCAAAATGTAGACACTAAAAAATGTCTTGAATGATATCATGCACCCAAAACAAGTTACTAACATCATTTCCCCTGAAACCCATCCTCTTTTCACTTAATTTATTAAATTAGCCTTGCTATTTAATTAATTATGTCATTTTCATCTATTAATCTAATTTATTAAATCAGATTAATTCACCCCCTTTCATGCTAACATTTCATCTCATTAAATTAAATAAATCAACATATTTAATTTAATTCCCTAAGTCTTCTAATTAAGTAAATAATCCTAAGTTATTTAATTAAATGTCATTTCATCTCTCCCCCATTCATTAAATCATTTAATTTAATGATCACTTTATTCCTCCAAATCCCCTAAATTGTGTGATTAAACTAATTTTCCTCTAAAAGGGGAATATTCCTTATCCCCCTTTTTTGCATAAATTAAAGCTTTGTTTTAGTTTGCAAATTATCATTTTCCTCACCCATGAGAATATTCTAAAGGGAATATTCTCTCTCCTCCAATCATTCAAGAAAGGGATATTCTCACTTGGCTTCAATTGCAAGTTATCTTTTAACCTCTTGAGCAAGTCACCTTGTGACTTGTGTGTGTAGGTCAAAAGTGTTTTTGTTTGAAAAAAATGGGATCCATTAATTAATTCTCATCTTGCATTCTCATTTGTTCATGAGAATCCATGATCCATGCCTCTTCTTCCTTTCATCCTTGACTGTTGATTAAAATTTTCGATCTCAACCCTCTATTTCTCATTTTCTCTTCTATAAATGGAACCATATTTGGAGACAAATGGATCCATCTTTCAATTGCAAAATTATGTTTTTGAATTAACTTGCATGCACACTCATATTTTACTCACTTTTAGCTCTTTTTAGTTCATTTTTAGTTGCATAATACCTTTAAGCATCCATTAATGGCTTCCATGCATCCATCTTAGCTTGTTGATAAATTAGGGTTTCCATATTTTAGCTTAGAATTAGCTTAGATTAGCTTCAATTTCATAGTTAAATCATTTTTAGCATAAAATCATGTTAATATAGCTTACATCATGTTCATTTTAGCATAAATCAAGTTTTAATCCATTTTATGACATTGGTTTCATCGATTCTCTTCTATAGAATCGATTGAAACAAGCTCATTGATCACGGGATTGGGAAAAGGTTGTTGTTCCACATCAACACAATACCAATTCCAAAATGGGATAAGTTTCAAATGGGTTAGAGTAGGAATTTAACTATTTTCGTAGTTTACAATGTTTAGTTTCAATAAATGCTTAGTTTAACTTTCAATTTGAATGATCTTGTTTATAAGATTGAGGTGTAGTAGATAAATTATGCTTCGATTCATCATGGATCAAGTGTAATCGACCCACCATGACAATCCTCGTCTCACACAAACTACTAGGAGAGGAAGAAAAAGAAGCTCATTTGGTCGCAGAATAATCAAACTCCAAGGAAGTTTGGTGAAGAGAAAAGTTATCAAAAGCAAGGGGATAAGACACCCCAAAATAATTAGAGTTAACCAAGGAGAGATCGTAGAGGTAACAATAATAATTTTAACAACTACAAAATCAATTCTAGTGGAAATGAAAGTAATTCTGAAAGACCTATGAAAAGGAGAGAACCAATGAAGGGATGTTTTACATGTGGTGGGGATCACTATGCAAGTAATTATCTGAGGAAACCATCTAGGACACAACTACATGGAAATTCTTTTCCGCCTCAAAAATTTGTGTTCCAACAAAGGATTCATGTTGTTGTGAATAATCAGTAAGCAGAGTACCAGATAACTTTGGCAGAAGTTTTAGGCACTTTGTCTGAATTCCCATTTCAATTTTAATAGATACTGGTGCAAAAAAAAAAATCATTTCTCCTAGAGTAGCAAGTCAAATGTATAGAAAAGTTGGTTACAGGAAAATTCTTGGGTTGTAGAATATGCAAACCAAACAAGAACTAAAGTGAGTCAATGTCTATTCAAGGCAAGAGTTGAATTTCCATGTTTCTCAACAAAAGTAAATATGTAAATAGCTCCCTTAGGTTCTTATGATGTCATCTTAGGGATGAATTGGTTATGGAAACATAGGGCCAAGGTATATTTTTATGCTAAAGTAGTTGAATTCTTAAACGATCTAGGTAGTTAGGTGTCAATACAAGGAACACCTAGATAGGTTAAGTTACAATAGATATTCGCTCTGTAGATGCATAGGGAAAAGAAGAAAGGTTGCCAACTCTATGCTGTAAAAATGGAAAAACTTGAGGAATGCAAGGAATTCATTTCTTAAGATTATTTATGTATGTTATGGACCTCAAGATTCCCAAGATGTCAAAGAAGCTGGAGTATTGGAATTTGGAAAAATATCCTATTTTACGAAAGTTTGAGGATGTATTTCTAGAAGAATTAGTTGGATTACCACCTAAGAGGATATTTGGTTTCTCTATTGACATAGTACTAGGGTCAGAACCTATATCAAAAGTATCTTATAGGATGACCACAACTGAATTAATGGAGTTAAAGGAACAGTTGGAAGAGTTGTTGTCTAAAGGATTGATAAGACCCAATATTTCACCTTGGGGAGTGCCAGTGATCTTTATTAAGAAGAAGGATGGTACATTGTGCTTATGTATTGATTATTGGTTGCTTAATAAATAAATGATAAAGAAAAAGTATCCATTGCCACGTGTCGATGATATTTTTGATCAAATGCGAGGAGCGACAGTATTTTCAAAGATTGATCTGTGTGTTCTAGATATCACCAACTAAGAATCAAGGATGAAGATATTTACAAAACTGCTTTCAAAACTAGATACAAAAATTATGAGTCCATAGTTCTACCATTTGGACTGACAAATGCACCAGCGACGTTCATGAACCTAATGAACAATGTATTTAGATAATGTTTAGATAATTTTGTGTTGGTCTTCTTGGATGACATCTTAATTTACTCCAAGAATGAAGAAAATCTCAAGCATCTAGAAATTGTTCTCCAATGATTGAGAGAGAAAAATTTATAAGTTAGAAGTAGTGTTGGAGTGACCGATGCCCAAGAATGTGTCAAAGGTTAGAATTTTTATGGGTTTGGATGGGTATTACCATAAGTTTTTCACAAAATTTTCAAGGATAGATTTTCACATCACATCATTGCAAAGGAAGGAGACTAAGTTTAAGTGGTCTGAGAAGTGCCAATAAAAATTTTGTTGGAGTAACCGCCAACATCTCCCTTTGGGTTTGCGACATGGTTTAACCACCTCCCGTGGATCTTAATTGACGCTTGTATCAGACATTGACAGGTCGATCTTTTGGTGCAATGACATAGCCAACAATTGGTATTAGAGCAGGTCACGGGTTCGAACCCCTCGAGTGACATTGAGGGGGGGATTGTTGGACTAACTCCTAGCATCTCCCTTTGGGTTCACAACATGGTTTAACCACCTCCCATGGATCTTAACTGACGCTTGTATTGTACATTGACAGGTCAATCTTTTGGTGCAATGACAAGGCCAACATGATCAACTTAAGGAAATATTGACCACAACACCGATACTAAAGGTACTAGATCCAAATGGTAACTTTGTAGTTATTACAGATGCATCTGGAGAAGGGTTGGGTGGAGTATTAATACAATAATGGTAAGTCATAGCTTATGAATCGAGGAAACTAGAGCCCTATGAACAGAGTTATGCTTTGCATGATTTAGAGTTAGCAATAGTTGTCCATGTGTTACAGATGTGGAGACATTATTTATTGGGAAAACCATTTGGGCTGAAGATTGATCACCATGGTCTAAAGTATTTGTTTACCCAACCTAATCTGAAAGCATGACAAAGGATATGGTTGGAGTTGATATCTAACTATGATTTCAATATTAGTTATATCAAGGGAAAAGAGAATCGGGTTGTCGATTCCTTAAGTCGTAGGAGGCATATCTCCTCTATGATATCAATCCAAAATGACTTCAAGGAACAAGTGTTGTAAAAATATAAGGATGGTGAGTTCTATGAGAAAGTTAAGCAAGCACTCACGGATGATTCGCAAGATCGAAGGTATGAGGGATATCACTTTGAACCTAAGGATTATTGAGATTTAAGGGAAGAGGAATTAAGGAGCATGGTATGGAAAGAAGTTCACAATGCACCATATTCAAGACATCCAAGTGTAACAAAGATGTTAGATGATGTAAAGCCATTATGTTTTTGGAAGGGTATGAAAGAATGAAGGAAAAGAATCATCAAGATTTGTAGCAATTTCCTTAGAGTGACAAAGAGTGAAGGCAAAGAATCATCATCCTGCAAGTCTATTATATCCACATTAAGTTCCAGAAAGTAAGTGGAAAGTTATTAGTATGGATTTTGTAAAAGGTCTCCAAATTTCAAGGAACAAACACAATGCCATTATGGTAGTGGTTGACAAGTTGACACAAGTAGCTCAATTCATACTAGGGAATTTGACTAATGGAGCTCCTGTAATAGCACAAAATTTTATTCAAGAGATATTTAGGTTGCATGGGATTCCTGAAAAAGATCATTTCTGATAGGGATGCTAGAGTAACATCTAGGTTTTGGCAAACCCTATTTTTTTGTACTTGGAACAAAATTGAATATAAGTCTTGTGTATCATCTAGAAATGAATGCTCAAACAAAAAGGGTGAACCAATTTTTAGAAGACCTACTAAGGATGTATTGTATGGATCAACAATACAAGTGGGAGGATTAATTACCTTTGGTAGAGTTTGCATATAATAACTCCTATAATTCTATAATCAAGATGGCACCATTTGAAGCGTTATATGATAGGAAGTTTCAAACTCCTATAAGCTAGGTTAAGTTGGAAGATAGGATAAGCCTTGGTATAGAGATGTTATTAGAAATGGAGGAACAAGTTGGAATTATCAAGTAGAGGTTAGCAAAAGCTAACGATAGGCAAAAAAATTATGTTGATTCTAAATGTGTAACTAAGAATTTTGTAGTAGGGTATAGGGTATTGTTGACAATAAAGCCTCACAATAGTTCTACCAAGTTTGGAAAGTCATCCAAACTAGCTCTATGCTACATTGGACCTTTTGAATTTTTTGAATAAATCAACCCTGTCGCGTATAGGATTGCCTTGCCACCAACTCTTGCTAGGATGCATAATGTCTTGCATGTCTCGTATCTTAAGAAGTATATACTAAGCGATAATCATGGTATTGATCGGAATGCTTTACAGGTACAAGACCTAGGGGTGGTAACAATTGAGCCTCTCAAGGTGCTCAAGACACATAAGCTCCACTTGTGAAACAAAGAAGTTCTGCAATGCAAGGTCTAGTGGGATCAGTATGTAGAAGATTTTGCTACATGGGAAGACTATATGCTAAAATGAAGCGGAAGTTCCCATAAGTCTTGCTAGATTTTGAACTCTTGAAAACAATGAGGATTTGTGTTATGGTGTTTTATGATGTGTTATTTATGTTATGATCATATGTTTTACTTAAAAATCATTAGGGACAATAATTCTCAAGGGGGGAATATGTTACACCCCATGTGTTATTATCTAATTACTATTACCTAGTTTGGTAAATTGCTTCAATAAATGTGAATGTGTTTTATTTATGAATTATAATGGAAATATGTTGAATGAATGTTTGATTCAATTAAATGATTTATGATTTAGTATATAAAATATATAATGTGAATATGATATGTATGTGAGGCATATGATGCATTGATTCAGCTAACTACTATTATGGTGAAGTAAGTTGAATGTAGGAATAGGATCAAGCCTCCATAAGCAAGAGGAAGCATCACTTAGGAGAAGAACTTGATTTGGTAACCTTTAAATTCAATTTTACTAAGATTTCACACACTCACACCCTAGTTGGTCTTAGTTAAGTCAAGTCAATTCGGGTAATAGGTAAGTGATCTTCTATTTTGATTATGAATTTTTATGTTGAATTGCATTCTTGTTTTATGATCATTTGGAATGAGGGTTGAGATGAAGTCTTGAAGTTGTGTTTAAGTCCTTTCTTGAGTGTTTACTTTTATATCAGTGAGATATATGCATTTAATGTATATATATGTATATATGTACATGTCTATGGTAAACACATACATGTGAGTAAATACGTGCATGAGTATACGTAGGTAGACACACATACAGATGCTCATGAATGGATTACCCATATGCATGGGAATACTGATTGGACTAAACTGACATATACATATATATATTGTATGTATGAGTGCTTTATAAAGATATTGAAATGGAATTATGTATATATATGTAGTGTATATATATTAATATATATATATGTGTAGTAAATATATATGTAGTATATGCATATGTGTGTTTGTATGTGTGTGTAAGTTGATATATTAACATATATATAATTGTATATATATATATATATATATACATATACATATACGTATATAATATATATAATATATATGATTAAAAGCTATTGATATAATTCCCAAAGCACATAAAATAGTGCTAATTATCATTGTTAATATGGTGGAGCAAAGCACATCTTATAACATATGGTGCATAAAACACATTGCACAACTTTTAGTGGAATGTAAGCCTGCACAAAAAGTTAAATAAGACCAAGTCAAAACATGAAACAAGCACGTAAGAGTTATGCTACTATGTAAACATTTTTTAAGGAAGTAATGTTGTTTGGAAAAAATTGGAATATGTCAAATCCTACACTATGGTTGTGGCACCAAAATTATGGAGGTGGTGCCATATTTTCTAGTGGTTGGAATGTAAAAGAAGTCTTTGAAATGCACATAAGCTCACAAATAGTATTAAGACTCAGTCAAGTGCAAACTTGGAAGAATTTTGTAAAGGAATTCAAATTAAGAAACTTGTTTTGAGCTTGTTGTCCCATATATCAGTCAACTCAGCCATATAAATGGTGAGAACTATGATGTGTTGCAAACCTATGAGTTAACTTGGTGAGTCATTGCATGAGGTTAGAAAGGTGGCATAAATAATGACTTGTTTGTAGCCTTCGGTTGCTCACAAATTAGTATAAATAGAGGTTCCCATTCTACCAATTATTACACTTATCATTCTATTTTTCTTTGTGTTATTCTACTAAAAATTATGTGAGAGTGAGTTGAGAATTGTGAGATAGAGAGAGTTTCTAGTTATTTTATATTGGTTTTGTTAAGACATCTAAAGAGAAGCTAGTAGGTATTTGGGTTCTTTGAAGTAGAAGTTGCAAGTGATATTGAGCCATTAAGAAAGGAGGGAATCTTATTCAATTGGAGCTTTAAAAAGGAATGTTGATTTCTACTCCCTTGTCATTATGTTGAAAATATTGTTTATTATGATGTCATGCTGAAAATATTGTCTTTTTAAGTGTGTTTGATGCTTGCAAGTCTTTTGAAATTTCTTTGACTGTCTCTTGTTTTGGGAAAAAATTCTTTTGGGTTCAAATGTATATAGTTATTATACTATAAAATAGCTTTTATACAATTGAATACTACTTATACTATTTCATAAAATGTTGGGACTATACATAGTTTGACAATACTCTAGGTGTGTAGCCTAAGATAGAGTTGTATTTTGGATCTTATAACATCTCAATAGATATAAGTTAATGGGAAGGTTATTCCTAGGGTTAAGATAAATCCACGAGAAAGGGGATAACCTTAGAATAGAACACTAATGGTCAATACAAATCGAGCAATTAAATTTGGTGAAACATAAGACCTCATTCGAAGTTACTAGGTGATGAATCTTTGGCCAGAGTAGTGTAGGTAGCCACTATCTACACTATCAATATATTGTGTTATCCAATTTACATTCTAGGATGGGATAATCATATATGAGGTGGTAGACATTATGGTAGCTCTAGATTTGTAGGACACGTCACTATGCTCAAAAAAGGCTATTTGAAGGATGAGGCTACCAAACCAATCTCTTCATCTAAGGGTTGGACCATCAACCAATTTGGTAGATGTGTGGGGGACCGCAGTTAGTCCATGATTGGCGAAAAAGTGCTTGAGTGATGCTTCTACTCATGCAGTTGGTGGCCAAGATTTGGGAGAAGGAAATTCTAGACCATTTGTATTTCTAGTTCTTGTAAGCTTGTTGAAGCAATGTATGTAATCATGTGTCCATCCATATGGAAATTATAATATGAAACATTATCTCGAATATATTTATGTAAAGTTAAATCATACTTATATTATTAGAATGATTCTTTGATTATGCAATGGAAAATTTTTGGTAAAGTTATATTTCAAATGATGCATTTATTATTTAATAGAAAATAATTTATTTTTTTGCTTTACATTAGATACATAGACAAATACATGTGGGTAAAACTTAATAGATTTACTAGGTATAACAATGGGCATATTACATTAGGGGTAGGGTATGTTGGGGTTTGATGTTGATCTATAAACTTATTTGATTAGGCCAATTTAGGGAAAGGTATGTAAGGGTTTGGATATAATATATTTTAAAATTTATGTGTTATCTTATACTTTTTGTTTCCTTTATTATTTTATGGTTATAATTTTATAAATAGATCCAAATCTAGGGTAAAGGATACCAAGAGTTTGGAAACAATAGTTATTCATATACCTAGTAATTAAAATAACTTAAGATAAGAGATATTTAATGTTTATTGAACAATAGTTAATGTATATATACTTGTATTAATGATATTATTTTGTATTAAATAAAAGTGAGAACATTTTAAGGTCAATTATACCAAAATATTAGTAACTCGATAATTAATATATTTACGTCAGTGTATACTTATGATTATCTATCTAATATAGTAAATAATTAGTAGGACCAACTCAGGGATACAATATTTCAAGATTTTGGTAACTAAAATATAACTTATATTTTAATTTATACTTATTATTTCGCCAATTAAGTAGTCACCAAGCAAGAGATGATATTGATTTGAATAGATAGCCTACATGTATGCCATTGATAATTGAACGCTTTGTCCAAAGTGATGTTATAGTTGTATACATCATCTATTCATTGTACCACAAGTTCTATGTTAGTTGTATATCATCTTAGCTAGAGGGGATCTAGGAGAGTTTCATAATAGGATGGATGTGATAGGTGTGTACATTTTAATTTTTATACTTGGTTCTTGGATTTGGTTCTAATACAAATGTCCTTATGTCACCTCATTGAAGGGTTAGGTAGCCTCAAATGAAAAGTTGAGGGGTGGTCCATGTTTATAGCTGGAGGTAAAGAATTAAAATAATGTTATCCCTCTTATATCCATACAACCATATTTCATGTACTTGTATGAGATGACTATAAGTGATGTTCTATAGCTAATGGTTACTTATTTTATAATGAAAATAAAATTTATATACTATTGTATCCTTTCAAATTGGTATGACAATAGTCCCAATCTGGATTATATTTTATTTATAGATTTAAATCATGGTGATCTATGAAATGGTGTGATTTTGGTATTGTAGCATCATAAATTGTCACCCATGACAATTTCACACAATGTTTTGCTCCCTCCTAAGTGCATGGATCTAATTGTACACCTAATCTCCTAGATTATACATTCCATAACCTGTTTGGATAATTATCAAGAAAACCCATGTAGAAAACCAATGTAAACATTTAAATTTTTTCTCTCAACATCGTACACTTTACAAAATAGGGCTAGGACTAAGTCTCCCTAGGCGACTTGGTCCCCCTATTTTGCCTCCAAAATTTAATATGTCGAGGACAACAATTATTTATCTGAATTTTAAAGGTCAAATGTTGGCTATTAGGATTTAATTTTTAGGAAATTAGAATAATTGCATATAAGTACCTAATCATTTCACCATTTGAAAACTAAGTAGAAACTATTGGAAAATTTTGTGATCAAGAAATTATCAAGCAATTCAAGAGCAATCAAGAGAATATTTATTACAATATTTCAATATCAAAGCATCATGTTAAATTGTATGTGAGTTTATTTATGTTTGTTTTATCATATTATTTGTGAGATCTAAACCTCGTAGGTCTTCAAGCCAATCAAGCCTTGAGGAGATGTGTATGGCTTCAATCCTTCAAGGAAGCCATTGTTGATTCATCATTCATTCATCATTTAGCCTCTATCCCTCAAAAGAATAAGCCCTCTTTAATTGACATTACCATTATGGAGGTGGAAACACCAACATGGGTTTGATTGAGGCAAGCCCCTATATGGCACAATCCTCCATCTCTCTTTGAATGTGCAGGTTTCATATCTAAGAATTTTGAGAGAATTTTGAAGGTCAATTATTCATTATTACAATCAAACCCTGCACCTTGACAACATACAAAAACTTAGTTATATCGGCACCCAATGAAGATTCGATAGTGCAACAATTGAGGAAATAAGGCTTTGATCTGGATCTAAAGGACCATGGAATCGGGTCTAGAATTCATCTACTAGGACATAGTCACCCAGGGTGACTTGGTCCTTGAGAATCAACTTAAAATTAATATCATATATGCACAAATATCTACTTAGTTTGTTTTTGAAGTCTGAATTTGTCTATGAATTTTTTGGTTTATTCTATTTGCATCAAAATATTCATTTGCATTAGTAGCCTAGTTAAATAATTGCATTTCATTCCAAGATCCATTCCAAATTTGGTCAAGGATAGGTTGACTCACTTTTTAGGTTGTAAGTCAGTCCTATATTTTGTCCAAATTCATCAAACTCCTACTACCTCAAATTCTTAATGAAAGTTCCTAAACCCTAGAGTAAAATCTTAGGGTTTCACTTTTTCCCCATTTTATTTTGGTGAACTCAACTTTTTAACATTATAAACCTTCTTAAATTTGAGTAAAATCATCCTAGATCTAGGTTTAGCATTGTATTGTTCTGTATTGTTCATTTAGGCATTCATTTGTCTATCATAAAAGGCATAAAGTTTCAAAATATTGCATTATAGGTTGCAATAGTGTTATTTTCAGTCATCTTAGGTTAAATATATATTCCAAATTGTATTTAAATTTTTGCATTAGGTAATTTAATTCTGAAATCAAACCTGAAAATTTTTATTGCATTCATTTAGGCATCTTGCATATAGCTAAAAAAGTGAAAAAATTCAAAAAGGAATTAACATCATCATTTTTCAGATTTTGGCATATTAGAATAAGTCAATTATTGCATCTTAGATCTGGAAATTGCATTTACAATTATCGTTTATTGCTTGAACATTTTGAAAATTGTTGCACACTTGCTTTTTTAATTTGCATAATCATAAATTGGGCAAGAAAAATATTCATTGTCACACCTATATACACATAGAAGCAATAACTTCAAATAGTCTCATACATAGTCAAATTTTGAATTTTACAAAAATCTATGTAGGACATAATCACCTTGGGCAACCTTGTCTAGCTAATTTGAGCCCAAATTTAATGTGCAAAACCTTGTCTTTGGTCTTTGTTCAGACCTGGACTTAGTTTTTGAATATCAGTCCTATAATTGTCTATTTTGCTAAGAACATTGCTAGATTGATCCATAGGACATAACACAATGTTCTCATTGCAAAAATCTTGTTTGCATAATGATGTTTTATTATCAGATCCTGTTAATAATTTCAAGGATTTTTTGTTATAAGCATGTGAAATAAGTTTATTTCTCCTCTTTTATTATTTTTCATTGATTCATCTCCCACTATCTCTCCTATGTGTGAGGTTAAATTGGTACAAGAGAATGCAATAATTGACTATCATGACAATCAATTTTATTCTTCTCACCTACTTGTAAACTAGATATCTTGGTGCTAGAAGATCCAACTATTGAGCATCATGATAATCTCATTTGTTTCTCTCCCAATACCTCTCCTACTTGGAAAGATATTTTGGCACAAGAGGATAAAATCGTTGACACATTTATTTCAAAAGATAGTAAGATGGATTGCATAGATGAAGAGACTAACTTTTCATTAGATTCCCCCTTGATAGAAAAAATTCAAGAAGTAGTCAACTTCGTTGAGGTTATGAATGCACAATTAACATTTAGATCTCCTTTAATTATTGGACCTCATAAAATTCTTCTCATTATTGGATTTCTTAAGTCACCTCTCATTATAGGACCTCTTAAATCTCATGGCCACATCCTAAACTTTGCAAAACAACTCACTAGTAATCATGTATTATAACAACCAAGTTATCATGCAGTTTCTCACACATATAATGCTAGGAATAATAAGCAAAAATAACATATTCCAACATCCATCCCATTTCCTCAACCATACCTTCCACCCACACCTAATATCCCTTAGTGTAGTGGTAAATAACATGATCTTGTTGAGCAACTTTGTAATACTCCAACAAAGATCTCATTTTGAGATTTGATTCAAAAGTCACCTACATACCATGGGATTATCTAAGAGGCTTTACAAAATATTGATGTCCCAAATTCTATTAAATTGAATGACATTATCTTTCATCAAATAAATTACCCTCTTTGGAAATAAAAAATAGTGATGCTTTGATGATAATGGTAGTTATTAATAAGACAGGGATTAGATGTACCCTCATTGATAATGGTTTAGGGCTTGATTTTTTTAGTGTTCACCTTTTAGATCAAATTGGAGTGGGATAAAACTTAATCCAAACCAATGCTTTGTCAATCAAAGGTTTTGATAATGTGGGAAGACAACTGCTTGGTGTAATAACATTACCAGTTAAATTCAGTCATGTGGTGTTACAAACTCCTATCCATGTCATGTCCAATAATATTTCATATAATATTCTCTTAGGAAGACCATGGATTCATGATATGAAAGGAGTTCCTTCAACACTTCATAATTTAATGAAATACACATCCAACAATATGGTTTAAACAATCAAAGTTGATCTTAAATTTGAGAATTGTTTACAAACTGAAACAAGAATGAAGAATCATTTTAGCACATTGATACCAGCTTCAAAAGTGGAACCTTTACAAATTGAAGATAAATATGAGTGCCTTTATCTAAAAAAAATATATTAGATGATGATTTGGGATCATTGGATTTCACACCTACATTCATAGGGGAATGTAAGATTTCACCATCAAAATTAGAAAAAGAAAAAGAAGTTGCAACAATATCCACACAACCCATTGGTGAACCATCAAGAAAAATCAATTTGATAACTACTAACATTGAGGAAAACGTAAATTACACATCTACATATTATGAAAGTGATTATGAAAGACCAACTTCTTCAAAAGAAATGGAAGCCATTTATGGAAGAGGTTATCAGCTTTTGATACAATTTGGCTATAATGGAAAAGGATGTGGGGTAAAAGAAGAGGGTATTTTTGTCCCCATAGAGCTCAACATGCAAGAAACAACAAGATTTCTTAGTTATTTTCCTTCAAAAATTAAAAAAACATCAAAAATACCTTCACTTAATCATGCAATATTCTCTTAAGACAAATAGGATCAGTTTTTGCTCCTTGCCATGTGGTAGTTGTAGTATCACACAATACTCATGCATGGGGGTATAATTAAGTTTATTGCAATCATATTTCATTTCTTAAGGAGCAACATGCCATCATCCATTTTTAGCTCATCTTTGTCTCTACACTTGGGGGCAAGGATTTATTTAGCCTTGCATTAGGTGCATTCCTTCTACGAAGGGATCCCTTCCTATTTCCTTAAAATATTAGTGTAGCAAGTAAACTAACATTTTAAGGGGGGGAATATAGTCCCCTACATATTGTTTGCATAAGAAATGATCCATTTTTAGTGATGATAGCATATATCTCCTAGAAAGTGTGACCTTTTTAATTGAAGTGTGGCCTTCTCAATCTATGTTAGTGTCTCCTTAGTGGTAATATTAGGCTTGGTATCCCTTAAGAGTGTGAACTTTCATGGCATATGATGTTCCCTTTGGTCGTAATACTATGGCTAGTATTCCCTAAAGTGTGATCTTTTATTCCACATCTCGTCCTCTCTTAGTGGTGATTTCATGTGTGATATTCCCTAAGGTGTTACTTCATGTATTGAGTAATGCCCCTTTTTCATTTTGGTAAAATACCTTTTGCGGTGGTGTTGTTTACAACACCCCTTGAGGTTTGGATTTGTATTTTCCATCCTCATTGACATTTATGCACCTTCTTAGGTGATTTTGTAACCTTCTTAGGTGAATTTGGCATTTATGTACCTTCTTAAGTGATTTTTTCGCCTTCTTAGGTGAGTTTGACATTTATGTGCCTTCTTAGGTGAGGCTTTTTCATCCCCTTGGATGTTAATTTTTTTGCAAAATGGTTTATGGAATAAACATATTGCATCTTTCTAGTTCATGGACACCCTTTTGACATGGCCACCTAGCATAACACACCTTGCTAGCCAATGGAGCCTTGTGTTTCATGAGTCTTTGGCATAACATAACTTGCTAGCCCTATGGAACCCCATATTGCATGGGCGCTTAGCATAATGCAGCTTGCTAGCCAATATATCCATGTAGCTTATGAGTGATTGAGTATAAAAAAATGTGTTAGTCCTCATGAGAGCATTCCTTTGTCTAACATTTATTCAATGGATGTCATCTGGTATTTGAAACAAATTTAAGACTGAGGTCTCTTTGCCTTACTAACTTGAATCCTTTAAGTACTAACCTTGTTTGTGTTTATATTTGTATATTTTTTCTTATGTTCATATCATTTTTGTTTTGTGTTGTGTTATGTAGTGTGTAGCATATTATGTTGTGTTATTGACATGTATGTTTTGTGTTTTCTAGTTTCATTACATGCATGTGTGTGTTCCTTTGTCCTTGTGTTGGTTTCCCATGGGATCTTCAATCTTGGGGGCTTTCATGCTCCCCCATAGATTCATTTTCATCCTATCTCTTCAACATTTGGATAATCTAACCCCTCTTGGCATATTTTCTACTTTAGTGTGATTCTGAGCATAAGTTCATACTCTCACTAAAGTGGGGGCTAAATGTAGTATCATAAATTGTCACCCATGATAATTTCACACTAGGTTTTTCTCTAAGTGCATGGACCTAATTCTACACCTAATTTCCTAAATTGTTCATTGCATAGCCTATTTGTACAATTATCAAGAAAACCCATGGAGAAAACCAATACAAACATTTAATATTTTGCTCCCAAGACCTTACACTTTACAAAATAGGGCCAAGACTAAATTGACCTTGGCGACTTGGTCCCCATATTTCATCTCTAGAATTTAATATGTCGACGAAAACAATATGTGAGTTTATTCATTTTTATGTTTGCATATTGTTTGTGAGATCTAACCCTTTTAGGTCTTCAAGCTAATCAAGAAAAAAAATCAGGCCTTAAGGAGATGTGCATGACTTCAGTCCTTCAAGGAAGCCATTTTTGAGTGGTGAGTTTTAGTTCATTGTTGATTCATCATTTATTTATCATTTAACCTCTATCCCTCAAAAGGATAAGCTCTCTTTTATTGACATTGCTATTGTAGAGGTAGAGACACCAACATGGGGTTCAATTGAGGCAAGCCCCTATATGGCACAACCCTTCCTCTCTCTTTAAATGTGCAGGTTTCAAATCTAAAGAAGATTGGGAGAAGTTTGAAGGTCAATTATTCATTACTACAATCAAACCCTATACTTTGAAAACATACAAAAACCCAGTTATATTGGCACCTGACAAAGATTCAACAATGCAACAATTGGGGAAAGAAGACTTTGATCTGGCTCCAAAGGACAATAAAGTTAGATCTGAAATTCATCTATTGGGACATAGTCACCCAAGGTGACTTGGTCCTCAAGAATCAACTTCAAATTCATATCATAGGTGCACAAAACTTTGCTCAGTTTGTTTCTCAGGTCTAAATTTGTATGTGACTTTCTGGATTTTTTATATTTGCATCATTAGCCTAGTTAAGTCATTGCATTTCATTCCAAGATCCATTCCAAGTTTGTTCAAGGATAGGTTGACTCACCGTTTAGGTTGTAATTCAATTCTATATCTTTTCCAAATTCATCAAATCCCCGCTACCTCAAATTCTTAATGAATACATTAGAAAAAGTGCCTAAACCCTAGAGTAAATCCTAATTTTTCACTTTTTCCCCATTTCAAGTATTTTAATATGAAATAATATTTTATATATTGATTGATTTATGTTTTGAAAAGGAATAAAAAATTATGGCAATTTTATTATTTTAAATTTTAAATTATTTATTTAAATATATATTTTAGGTGGCTTATGAAAAAAATATTCACATTTTATATCTCAACATATTTTACTACTTGAATATTTATCTAAAAGTGTCTTAAAATCCTTAAACTTAGAGAAAATTTCATGTTTAGAATATTAAAAATAAACATTTATATCTAGAGTAATAATAAATAAGTGCAACATAATAATGAGATTTAGGATTATTGAAAAACATCCATTCGACTAAATGTATTCAATGGAATTACTTCTAATGGCCTATTTTCTATATTTATTCCAATAATAAAAGAAAACCTACTCTAGTTTTCAAATAAAAAGCTCACAAAAGTAAAATTCTCGTCAAATTAAATAGAAAAACCATCAACTAGCTTGTCATTAATTAGGGTCTAGAGACCTTTTCAACCTATATGACCCAAAATCTGGTGCCACAATATATATTCATTTTTAAAATTATTAATTATATTTGAAAAACCACAAAATGTGGAGGCATAAGCCTAAATAGAATCCCACAATGTGAGCCTCTCACTACCACTTGATTCCCTCTTACCATCATACAAATAAATTTATCAAATATCACATGCGCTCCAAAATCATTCAAATTGAGTATAAAAAAATGTTTCTCATAAGTCCTAAAATATATACAAAAAACAATAGAGATTTTTCACCTTCTCATCATTAAACACAATTATACCTTTCCCTTCCAAAAATTGAATGTGAATTCTTGTCACCAAATAAATATTCTTCTCTATCATTAGCTATGTATGATGAAAACCATTCCTTGTGAGGAATCATTTGGTAGGAGAAACCTAAATCAATCAACCAAGATTCATCACTATTGATACTAGTAGAAAAAACAATGCATCGTTTCTATTGTCATCAAAGTATTCATATATGGAGGAATCATCGAATCTCATCTTATTTGTGTATTCCTTCTTCACAAGTCCTATTTTTTTATAGTTTCAACACTTTGCTCTTTATAGGTATTTTGGACTATTATTTTAACTTACATTTATATAATTTTTCCCCCATTAGACCCACCTTTATCCTTGGACCTTCCCAAAACATGTAAGGAATACTTACAACCTTTATCAATAGACGCCCTCCTCATACCTTCAATAAAAATGTAATAATAAGGGATTTCATCTTTAGATCTATAACACTACAACTCATAGTAATTTTCCTTACAAATTTAAGAATTTTAAAATTAAAAAATAAATGCAAGTAATGCTTCCTATTCTAAAACATAATATAAACCTTTGAATGGAGCAAGTGGAGATTCAAATAAATGTGCAAAACAAATGAAACAATGTTACCCAATGAATTCTATTATGAAATGGATATGCTTTGATGGTTGTGGTTGCTCAACAATATACTTTAAAACTTTGGAAACATATACCTATGATTTCGAGTTCATGGGTTTTGAAATTATTGAAGATTTATTTATAGTTTTTTAAAAGGAGAATGGATGATTAAAATTTGGTTAGAATATCAATAGTGGAGGATTATTGGATCAAGAAGAAATTCAAGAAATTATTACAAGGATAAAAATATTTTTTATTTGTTGTTTCATTCAAAAAATATAAATGGATAATGAACAGAGAAATTTACATGAGATTTTGAAGTTGTTAATCACTTAATGAAGTAGTTAACTCCTTAATGCAATTAGTTTATTTATTTTTAAATGGAGGGATGATGATAATGCAGTAGTTAAATATTTTTTGAGGTAGTTAATTTCGTTTATTTATTTTAATCAAATGACTTTTTTATTGAAAATGCTGAGAGAGAATATGTAAGGTGGAAATAAAATGAAATAATTAATACCCTTTTGGAGAAGATTTATCCTCTAATGTCCTATATTTTTCAAGTGAAATTATATTTGAATATATATATTTTTAAATTTATAATCAACCTCATATTTTATTATAATAAGCTAATTATAGTAAAATAGAATATCCTTGGTTGGAGGAATCTAGAGTATAAGGTCATTTTTTCTTGTTTTTTCTCCAAAAAAGGGGTTGTGATAGTGATATACATAGAGAATTTTAGGTGAAAGAGTATAGACCCAAAAAAATTGTGAAAATGATTTTGTCAAAACCTTACCATATAATTTGAAGTTATTTTATATTTAATATCAAATTATATCAATTTAATAGTTTTAATCAAAATATTTTTGTGTCACACATGTGACAAGTAATATCAAGAAAAACTATTTCACCCAAAACTATTATGCTGGTCCAAAGTGTGCCACAAATCTAGAATTTCACCTAACATAACACTAGAATTTATATGAAGGAACACTTTTGAAAAAAAATCCACCACAAAAGAGAGCACAATTTTTTACTAATACAATAAAAATGTATTGAAATAGTACACCCAACCTCTCCCTTTAATCTAATATCACTCAATCAACAAGGCCTTATTTCATTTAAAAAATATCCATGAAACAACTATCTAATGCATTAAGTTTATAGATAACTAGAGAGATGAAACCACAATTGGATCCACCAAAACTAACTACCAAGGAACCATGGTATAGAAAAAAATTTCAAAACATCCATGTGACAGATATTTAATACACCATAAATACTAATCATAGAAGCATCTTTGACAACTAGATTAACACATTAACCCAAAAAATTCAATCCAAAATATGCTCCATTATGAATGTGGAAACCACCAAACAATAAATACATGCTCCACTATCTCTTCTACCACCTAAAATCAAGTAAAGTTAAAAAAACTAACCACTACCATCATAATTAATCTCCCCTCATAATGTTGCTACAACTAATATTCCAAATTATAAGAAGAACTAATAAAATGATAATATCTCTCAACCACCAACATGAGCATCCAAGTACCAATTCCCAATATGATGAGGATCTAGTATTAGAGATAGGATTACAATGTTAATGTCACCTTAATTCTAACAAACCTTTAATCTAAAACTTGAAAACATTATACAAATAGGGATTTCATGAATGAAATGGTCCAAAGAGAGGAATTATATTATGACATATTATATAATGGGATTTGTAACATGGCCTCTTCTAAACAAAATAGGGGAGAGTTTAATTGACAAGATAATTATTCGAACCTTTATGTGTAACATTACTCAAGTGATATTGCTTGAGAAAATGAGAATCATCAATATGAATAAGTGATACTTGATTCATGCATGAGCATTGCACATAGTCAAGTTATATTTGATTGAATAATTTGTGTTACCATTTGATGTGTGGCACTTCCTTGTATTTATTTTGGATCAATCAATTCACACTTGGTAATTGCTTGAATCCCATTTATTTAAAATACTTGATAAATATTGATGTATTGCAATAATTTGAAATTGAAATGAAACCAAATGCAAAGCACCAGAATCATATTCAAACTATGAAAAACATCTAGATAGAGATCCAATCAAGTTTAAGAAAATAAAATAACATAAGAAATAAACTCAAATATTACCATAAACTCTATTATGATTTGACTTAATCCAAGGATAATTGATATGTGGATGCTCCTTTTCTTGAAGATCTTTGATTTGATAGCATGTACCTAGCATAAAGTTGATGATGATTGGAATGAAGGAAAGAGTGCCTAAATTCATATAATTTCGTAAGGGGGAATAGATTTTCAAGATCTAATGGTGAATCAATGGTGGAGGATGGTTGAGAGGATTTCCTTAGGATCAAGGAGAGGATGGAGGGGGGAGATGTAGGTTGTTGTATTGTGAAGAACTAGGATGAAATTATGAAATTTAGTATGTGGTTGTGATAATCAAGGAAGTAAGTCTAACATGTGCATCTAGTATGGCTATATTATTGGGTTTGGTGGAGATAATAATGGAACCATACATATAATTGTTCTTAGGTACCCTTGATTCTCAAAATATGTTGAAAGAATATAGGAAAAATTAAATAATATTATTATTTAATTATTTTAACAATGTGTGAGATGGAAAATAGGTGGGAAATGAATTATTTATTTATTTATTGTGAGGTGAGAAATAAAAGTTGATTAATTAAATAATATGGTCATTTGATTAAGTGAGGAACATTAGGTGAAGGGTACTTGGCCTAGGTGATGGGTTTGGCCAATTAGGACTAGGTACACTAAAGAAATAGTTATGTGTATACAATTCAATTCTAGAGGCGGTGTGTTGGATAACTAAACATGTGGATAAGGACATATCAAGAGCTTCACATGTCAAGGTTAATTATAACTAGATTCATGGATAACAATGATCATTCAATGATGATTTGGAATGGTTAATTAGTTTTTCCTTGAATACATATGTTTACCATTGAATTTTATTAGTAATTAATTTTACTTGCAAGAATCATCATGTGCTTTGATCATAAGTTTCACACTTTAAAAAATATTGTGTCTAATTTGTTGGGTTATTGTAGTAGGAAAGTACTTAACATTTCAATTGGTTTCTCAATTCTAAATTGGAGTTTATAAATCAATTTTGGTATTGGAGTTCTTTGATTTTATGAATTTATTGAAGTCTTTTTCTATGATAGTAAAAAAGTATCAAATTTTAGCCATGAAGGAATTGAGAGGCATCACAAGAAATCAAGAATGGTTGAGGAAACAATAAGAGCACATGAGTAAATAACAAGTTAAAATGGAAAAAAGAAAAAACTTTCATTGGTGAGCTGGGTGACAATAGTATAAGGCTATATGAGAGGCATCACAAAAAATCAAGAATGGTTGAGGAAACAATAAGAACACATGAGTTGAAAATAACTTAAAATAGAAGAAGAAGAAGAAGAAAATTCCATTTGTGAGTTGGTTAAATCTATGGCTAAAATGGTATATTAAAAATTATATAAAGAAATAATATTTTATAATTGAATCCAATATAGAAGAAAAGAGCATGAGTTCATCTAAGGTTGAAACAAAAGTATAAATTAAGAATTTTAATGGAAAAATTAATATAGGAACATCATATGCATGGATTAAGCAGTTAAAAATCTATTTCAATGTGCATAAAATAAATATCAAAGAATTATTTTTTCATAACTAAAAATGATTGAGCATGCTATTGTATGTTGAGAAGCATATGCATCAAATTACAGTAAAACTTAAAAACTATAGTTAATAAATAGGAGGAACTCATGGATAAAGTAGGAATTTGAATTTGTCCCATAAGAAATAATATTGATAAAAAATGAACTAGAAATATGAAGATGATCAAAGACACCATATAATTTTAGTTACAAGCTATAGTGAATGGCATGGATCTTGAAGAAGGCATAGTGACAAAATATCTCAATAGATTTAATACTTATGTATGAATGAGGGTGGTCACCACTAATCTAAAGGACTTGGATGAGGAATGTGCCCAAGTATTCTATGTAGGGGGGGGGGGGAGGAGGATAGATATGAAGGTGAATCTTATAAATTCAAAATAAAGTACAAGAAAATAAAGAAATCTATATATTAGTGCAAGAGGATGATAATAAAGAAAAGGAAAAAGAAAAAATTATTATAGAACATTGCAATTTTAAATGGGCATATATATTCAAAGTGTTGAAATCTTCATCATAATCTACATCCTAAGAATAAGAATAAGATAAAATAAAATAATTCAAAGAAATTTATGTTAACTATTTATGAAGGAAAAATGAAAGTAGAGGTTAGTTTAAATATTGATGAAAAATTTGGATAGATGGCCACTAAGTAAAATTAACTTAAGAGATGAAAAAGACTATTTTTTAGTTGCAAGTTAAAAACAATAGAATTATATGATGTTAGACTCAAGATCATAATATAATTTATTATAGAAAACTTGGTTAAATTCTTGAGTTAAAATAGATGAAAATCCACATCCATACCCATTGGGATGGACTTAAATAGGTGTAGAGATAAAACTGAATAAAAGGTGCAGGGTAAAATTTGAGATAAATACACAATACATAGATGAGATGAAGGTTGATTTTATCTCCTTGATGCTTTTGATATTGAACTCTTAGTAGTCTATATTTTTATGTCAAAGATGTTATATTAATTTGAATGATTATTAAGGACATGTGGGTCAAATATATAATCAAAGACCACTAGGTAAGGGCCTAAAGTAGCTACATAGTAAGTTTTAATCAAGAAATAAAATTAATTCAAGAAACTAAACTATTTTATCTGCTTTTTCTTAAAGATGAGAATGAGGATGGGATTGGCATACTCAAATTTTAAAGGCTTGGATGAATTCCTTACATATGTATAAGAAGTGATTATAAAATGAAAAGGGTTACCACCAAGAAGGGAGGTGGAGCACGAGATTGAACTCCTACTAGAATCTCCTCTACTAAACATAATCTTATATCTCATAGTCCTTACTTGAGAGCAATAAGGTCAAGAGGTGGCTACAAAATATATCAAAGGATTGAATTCTTTTAGGTATTTGTCATGTTGGTCGTCCATACTAATTTTGAGGATGAAAGATGGTTCTTGGAGAATCTGCATAAATTATTGAGATCTTCATAAAATTACTATTAATAATAGACATCTTCTCTTAAGATAAGATAAAATGATTTGTTTGATCAAATTAAATATGCTAAGTATTTATTAAGTTGGATCTTAATTTTGATTATCATCAATTGTGAATGAAAGAAGAGGTCATGTGGAAAATCATTGTAAGAAACTAAGCACTTTATGAATGGTTAATATTTCCTGTTGGCTTGAGTAATGAACGTATTAATTTTATGAGATTGATGAATTATGTTTTAATGGAATGAATAGATAGGTTTATGATAATGTATCTATATGATATTTTAATAGTTAGTGCTACAATATGGAAGGAATACTTAATCCACATTAATTAAGTCTTGCAAAGGTTAAAAGAAAAAAATTGCTATGAAATCTAAAGATATATTAATTTGAAAAATAATTAATATATTTAAATCATGTTGTAAGAAGAAAATTAAGAATAGACCCATTAAAATTTGAAGCAATTATAAATTGGCCTACACTAAATATTACTTTATAAGCTAGGAATTTTGTAGGGGGTGTGTAATTCATGCGAAATATTATTCCTTATTTTCTTATATGGATGCACCTTTAAATCAAATTGCATCACAAGGGAGAAACTTTAATTGGGGTAAAGAACATAATGGAACATAGTTAATAATATAATTTATGCTCCTAATTTAGCTCTTCTTTGACATACAAAATCCATTTGAGGTAGAAACAAATATTATTAACTATTTAATGAATGTCATCTTGATTTAAGGTGGTAAGCTTATCTATTATCATTTAGAGGATTTTACTTTACTAGTTAGGGGTTATGCAACTTATGGAGACACTATTTATTTGGTAAGGAAACTATTGTGCATATTGATCATCAACCTCTACAATATTTTTAAGCACAAAAAGACATTATAAATGAATGGGTTTTCTTCAACAACTTATTTTAGTAATAAAATATAAAAAGGGGATAATTTTTTTGGGGTAGATGTGTTTTTTATGCCAATTTTATTTTAGTTATGGCTATGGTAACTTGAGGCCCTTCACAAACAATAATTGTATTAAATAATATATGCATGATAAATATTTTGGTAAGAAAAATGAAGAGTTAATATCACAAGAAGTGGAAAAAAGTGAAGAAGAATTTTATAATCAAGATAGGTGGGTTGCTATATAAGGTAGTAAAATTATGTGTTGCAAGAGAATAAAGGATTCTACTACTTAAGGATTTGCATACCTCTATAGTGGAAAGTCAATTAGATGTAGGAAAATACTAGGTCATTTATGTAGATATACGTGTTTTGGTAAAAAATGTAATAGGGAATAGCAAGGTTCACTAGAAGTTATACATTTTGTTGCACATACGAATCTAAGACTATGCCTTTGCTTATTTTCATAAGACTATGGGAAACAAATTATAGATTTTGTAGGGGATTTCCCATGAGTATGAATGGGCATGATTACTTATTTTTGTAGTTGATAAGTTTAGAAAAATGTGTATTCTAATAGTTTGTGAAAATACTATCATGATAATATAAGCAACTTAAATGTTTTGTAACAATGTATGAGTATATTTTGAGCTACCTAAGTATTTTATTTCCAATACTAGGGATACATGGTTAGTTGGTAATTTTTAGTCTATATTATGGAGCAGATGGATACCAAGTTGAATAAAAGTATTATCCTTTCACCCATAAAAATTTAGCGAAATAGAAGTGGTCAAAAGGACCTTCATACAACATAATGAGGTATACTAGTAATTTCCCCGAGGCATAAGATGAATCACTTACATGCATTCAAGATTCTTATAATAAGGCTATAGACACCTAGATTTTCTCATACCCAACCAAACTAGACTTTACCCCATCCTATCCAATTAAATAAATATTTATTATTTATGTAATTCATTCTTTACTTTTATCCCCCACTTTTTACATTTATTTAATTAATTATAAACCTTATTCCCCAAATATTCCAATTAAATCAATTAATTAATACCTACGTAATAATCAACTTAGGATAATTAATCTACATTACCATTATAGTATTTAAATCCACACAACTCTTAATCATTGTCTATTTAATCCATTAGATCCTTTCACATGGATCACAAACTAAACTCGCCATCATGTGACAAGTATCCCTCCACCCTCACTGATGTGAAAACATACACAAGTAAAACCTACTTTTTGAACCTTTATCTCTCTTATGATACTTGTTACAAGTTTAAGCCTCAACTCAATCCCTAACCCTCAATCTATATCAACCATCCATTAACCAATGTGTCTTGGCCCTTGTTTTCCCTCTTGGAAAATCTACAAATTGGAGGCTTCTCATCCCATTTGTCTATGCACCCTTGTGCTATCCTTATTCTTCTCCATTTTCTATCTAGTCCATCTTCATAATATCCTTATTCTAACCATTTTATCTCTCACCATCTCAATCTAACTATCATGTTGACTTTATAAGCAACCACATTTCTTCCATCAACACATAAAAAGGAGTAAAATAAGAGATTATTGGGTGTTACTATTCTTATATCTTAATCTAAGGAGAAAGAAGATAAACAAGGTAAAAGACTCTATTTGCATACATTTGAATTAATTATTCAATATTTTTCATTTTCTTATCTTCATTTTGGCCCATTTGGTGAGATTTCACATGTACATGATCCATGGTTATCCCTCACAAGTAGATAGTGTTAGAGTAATCATGTATTAGCTAATAATTAATTAATTTTTAATTGATTATTAATATAATTTATTCTCATGCACTCAAGATAAACTTCGGAGTAGTTTTTTATGTTAATTAAAGTGAGATTTAATTAGAGTGCTAGAGTAATCATACATTAGATATTAATTAATTAATTTTTAACTGATTATTATTCTAATTTATTCTCATGTACTTAAGCTAAAATTAGGAGTGATTTTTTATGTTAATTAGAGTGAGCTTTTATTAGATCATTATGTCTCATCACATAGGATGTTGACACTTGTCATGAACTAATCTCTTTATCATTTAGGGTTGCTCCTATAAAGCACTCACCCTCATTGTAGTATCACAAGATCTCCTTGAAGACTCTTGAAGTTCATTCCATAAATTTTTCTAATTGAAGATATAAAAAATCATTGTTTGCAACTCTCTAATCTAACTTATCTCATTACAATACAAATAAAATTTCATCCTTCATCTTCCTCCTTAAATCTCATTCTTTTAAATCCTCAATCCACTTTTAATCCATCATTATAATTTTAATTCTCTAAAATAAAAATCTAACTTTATTCAACCTATCCTCCATAATACTCTTCTCCTAATATTCCTCTTCATCCAAAACCAATATCAACATCTCCGACATGAAAAAAATAAAAATTGGAGGGATAGACGCTCTGCATCTGGGTGGGCGTGATCTTCAAGGCCAAGGCCTCATCAACAAGTGATAGTTGGGGAGGACGCCCCTCCCCCACTTAGGTTTGGTCTTCATACCATTGGTCTCCCCTCCTCTTTTCTGCCTTCCGTCTATGCTAAAGACTTAGTACCTTTTTTCTTCGTGAGGGTTTGTTTTTTTCCGTCTGTTTTTATGCTTGGTTTATGCATCATGACAATTGTTTCACATTTGTTTTAATGGAGGGGGTTATTCTCCCCCCCCCTCACAACCTCCCTCAACCCCTCCTACGGTTGCTAAGGTCCCTGTTAATATGCCAGGTGATGGCATCAAATCATTTCAGGATGTTCTTGCAAAGGATTGTACAGCTGCTCCTGCAGATGCAAAGTTCTTCGCTCTCGAATCCGCTAGAATCAATGGCGTGGGAGAATCTGGAGGGCAGCCAGGTAAGTGCCCCTCCCAATGCCTTCTTGAAACCATGATTTTCCTAACAAGGAAATGAAAAATGTAATTAAGTGTGAAAGAAACAAGTTAAGAAATGTCGCCATTTTCATGGCAGCTGTAAACTCTCTGAATTTTCCTTCCAAAAAATTCTTGGATAACTGGTTCCTGAACATATGGCATAAAAAACTTGGAATTTCGGTATCATTATGTAGAATGATCCAAAAGGCTTATTTCTTGTTTTCTTGAAAGATCATACCATGCAGGAAAAAAATCTCAACAGACCTTACTGGAGTGTGGGTAAATGCGTCTTCTGGATGCTGGCTTGGTCATGTGATGTTAATGCGGACGATATCCTCACACTATCGTTCCCTAGGAGTATTCTCCAAGAAAACATCTCACAAGACATGTGGTCGTTCATTCCGTAGATCCTTTGTCTGGTGAGTGATGTGCTTCGTGTGGACAAACCAAGGGTTACCCTCCCGGACATGAATGCACGTGCTCTAATATCCCTTACTCCAGGTGTGGAGATGCTAGATGTTTTGAAAATCATTTAGATGACTATGAAAAGTCTTTCCCGATAGAAATCTTGGGCGGTCTCAACGCCTACTACTTATGTCACAAGGAGGGACACATCAGAAAAAAACTGTCCTATCATTAAAAAGAACCCTTAAAAAATGGCCAATTTTGCTAAACCTGATAATTCTCACATTAGTAGATAGGGAACTTCTGATCCTAGCATCTCCCAGTTTGGGGCCAGGGTTTCCAATGATGGTGATAGTGAAATCACCTGAAATCCTCCATCTCCTTCTAGAGGTGGTGACTTGCGGTTCCCTTCTCAATCGAGCATGGAGGTGGACTACGTTAATGTTGATAATGTTGTCCCCTCCTCGACCATAGCGGCCAGCCAGTCTGAAGTTAAAATCCCAACCGACCCTCATGTTAAAGATCCTATCGATGGGGAGGCTCATAAGGATGTTCCAATATCCAACTCCTTTGACCCTCTGTTGGAGGAAATGGAGGCTTACGGTATTTTGACTGACAGCAGCAAAGGTGAATCCCTTGCTAAGACTAATAATGATTTCTCTCTTCAAACTATCAATAGTGAGAAAGTTGTCCCAGTTGAGACCAACAAGAGAAATGCTCAACATATTGTGATGGCTAGCATTAGAGAAAGAATTAAAATGACTAAACAAAACATAATAAAGAATAATTCGAACAAAGAATCGGAAGAAGTGGTTTATTTTGTGGATTTTAAAAAGGATCACAATAACATTCCTTTGGGGTTAAAGATAGCACTATAGAATTTGAGATGAAGCAGAGGGGTGTTAATTTCCCCCAGAGCACTAATATGCATTTGACTTGCAACACTCAAAAAAGTGAAGTATTCCCTATGGCTAGCCCTTCTAAATCTAGGCCTAAAAGTCAAATGAATATCAATCCCTTGGGTGGAGCTAACATCCCGTTGGAGTCCAAAAGTAGTATTGATCCTAAGAAGAGTTGTAAGAATATTACCCTTTCCGAACTAAAGGATTCAACTACTAATTTTCCCTCCACTGATATGGGGGAGGACACCTTGAATTCATCTAACTCCAATATTGTCAATGCAGAATCTCTTGATCGCCTAAGAAAAAGATATGAACCAAGATTTAAAGGGAAATCTGAAGTTATATCTAATTTTGATAAAAATGAAGAGCCTGCCAATGAACCCATTGGGACCATTATGAAACCTAATGATGAGTTGACCATTGAAGGGCAACAAAACTCCATTCCTTGCACCCCCCACATGACAAAAAAGAGGTGCGGAAAGAAAGGCTCAGTGTTCAGTTTAAACAGAGGAAGTATTAATATTGGTAAAGGTAAAAGTAAAAAGACAAGTGTATTCCTGTCCATTCCAAATTATAAAAGGCTTGAAAGCGAATAAAAGTAAATACTTTGAATTTTTTTAGAAATGATAAAGAGCCAAACTTCAACATAGTCTGCAATGAATCTTAACTACATTTCTTGGAATGTAAGGGGACTGGAATCCCCTGACCATAAATACACTGTCAGAAGATTTCTTAACTTTGAAAGTAGCAAAGACTTTGTCCTCCTCCAAGAGGTTAAGGCTACTAGTTTCACACTTTAAAAAAAATTGAGATTCATTTGGAATAGCTCCTCCTACCTGGTCACCAAGTAGGAAAGAGGGAGGGGGGGTTATGCTTTTCTCATGTCCAAGTTTTGGAACAAAAAAATCATAGGTTTTAGTACTTCCCCTTGCAATAGGGTTGTTTGGGAAACCTTTGAAATGGGTGATTCCACATTTGGCATATGTTCTATATACGTTCCTAATGAACATAATGAAAGAATTGAACTCTGGAAATGGCTTGCAACCTTACCTGACATCCCCTGGGTGTTTGGGGGTGACTTCAATATGATTGAGAATAGAGAGGATAAAAGAGGGGGGCTTGGATTTGAGTGGATGAGGATGAAAGCTTAGTTCAACCTCCAAGACCCCTTGGAAGGGAGGAAAAGCAATAGTAATGGAATTTGATACACTTGGTGCAACAAACAAAAAGGGGGGAGGAGAATCTATTGCAGGCTCGATAGATTTTATACAAACCAAGATTTGTTCAACTTCACCTCACTGAGGGATGGCCTTGGTGTGGAGGTGCACCCCTACACTCTATCTGATCATCATCCGATCAAAGAATCCATAATTCTCAACAAGGAAAGAAGGAAGGAAGTTAAGAAGAAACAAAGCTTCATCCTAAATACTAACTTGTTGAAAGATGAAGTCAACAAAGCTGCCATATATACTCTAAGGGGTTTAAATAAGTGGATGCTAAAAGAATTGGATGCTATAAAGAGATGGGAAGGTAATGTCAGTAGTTGGAAAACTCTACTACAAAACATTGGGAAGCAACAAGCTCTAGATAGAAGGAGAGAGTAGAACTTCCTCCAAGATGAATTATTAAAGGTTGAGCTCAATATCCAAAACAACCCTGTTGATGAAAAACTTAATGAAGGTCTCATCATGGCCAAAAATGCCTTGAGAAGATTGCAGGCATATAAAATCCAAGGTCTTAAAGTTAGACTCAAACTAAACTGGATCAACAATGGAGATAAAGGCTCAAAATTCTTTTTCCGGTACTTAAAAGAGAAAGGGGTAAGGGAGCGAATCAATCAAATCTGCCAAGATGGGAATCTTTTTGCCACACAAAAGGATATCATGAATCAGTTTTTCCTCTTCTACAAAAACTTGTTCTCCTTGGAGGGGAATAATGAAGTAGGGCATAATTTTAGGGCCCTCATTAAGAAAATGATACCAAAGAAAATAATAGGGGAGGATTTTCCCCTTCTCTCTAAAGCAATCACCGTAGAGGAAATCAAGGAGGCAATTAACTCCATGAGTAATGACAAAACCCCAAGTGTTGACGGACTTTCGGTGGAATTCTATAAGACCATCTCAGATTGGATTTGTGAAGACTTGCTTTAGGTATATTTGGAAGCCATGGATAAAGGTTCACTTGGTAAGGACATAAACAAGGGGATTATTAAGTTATTGCCCAAGGAAGGAGGCAAAACAAACATGAAAAATTGGAGACCAATTACTCTACTAAACATCTCCTACAAGATTTTGGCTAAGTTAATGGCAAGAAGGCTAGTATCTATTCTGCCAAAATTTATTAACAACACCCATACTGGCTTTATAAAGGGGAGATACATTCTAGAGAACTTAATTACTAGTTGGGAGGCAATGGAATGGTTTAGGCTATCCATGCAAAACTCAGCGATGCTACTGCTAGAATTTGAGAAGGCCTATGCCAAGGTGGAATGGTCCTTTTTTGAGATGTGCATTAGAATCCTTTAGTTTCCCCAAGGAATTTTGTAGCATGGTGGATACCCTTCTAAAGGATGCTTATGCACAAGTGGATATTAATGGTGCTCTATCTGAGGATTTTTTCCTTGAGAGGTCTATAAGACAAGGGTACCCATTGGCACTTGCCTTGTTTGTAATAGAATCTAATGCAGTTCACTTCCTGCTTAGGGACAACACCACCTCTCCTAGAGTTAGAGGCCTTGCCCTCCTAGATGGAAATGAACTCCTAAACATTCAGTTTGTTGATGACACAACAATCTTTGTGGACCTTGAGGAAAAAAATTGACAACCTCATGTGCAAGCTTAACTTATATTGCGGGGCCTCTGGTGCCAAGATCTCTACAATGAAATCCATCATGCTGGGTAGGGTAGACACCCCTCCTGGTTGGCTACATAAATTTGATTTTTCAATGGGGGGTCCCAATAAACAAGTTAGATACTTTGGTATACCATTTGTTGTGACCTCATGCCTAAAGGACATGTGGCTATGGGTGAAAGAAAGAATTGATAAAAAAATGGGTAGTTGGAATAGGAACTATCTATCTTTGGCTGGTAGAATCCAGGTATGCCAGAAGATCTTGTCCTCATATACTATCTACTTCGCCTATGTCGAGTTCTTTAATAGTTACCAAGTGAAGGAAATTCATAAAAAGATTAGAGAATTCTTATGGTCAGATGGAAAGGGGAAAAGGAAAAAACACACTATAAGGTGGGAGTGGTGCTACTTGGGAAAAGAGCAAGGCAACATTGGTCTCAAGGACTTGGAAAAATAGAGGGCTGCTCTTGCAACCAAATGGATCATTAAAGCCCTTGATGGTAATGAGCCCTGGAAGGTCCTGGTGAGAAACAACATTCAAATGGATGTGCCTAAGCAAGGAAAGACGTGGAAGAACTTACCCCTCAATGATCTACTCATCACCAAGCATCTAATTGTCCCAGCAGGTTCAATGGTCTTTAGAAGCATTTGGAAGGATTGGGAGCTAATTAAAGCTAAAATAACTAATCCTCATTATATTAGTCACAATAATAGTTTTATTGATCCCTATAGGTCTGTACGGTGGAATGTGGAGCATAAGGGTAAGCCCCTTTCCCTCCTCTAGGGCTGCTCAACCAAGAAGTGGGCCCATGTTGGTGTTCATGTTTTTAATGACATCTTTCAAGGTGGGTCCTTGAAGGATTGGGACTCCTTTAGGATGGAGATTAATCTACCCCCTTCTCACCTTAGAACATTTTCCATGTTAAAAGAAGCCTGCACTAATATTCCCCCCTCCCTAAAGGCTCTCCCTTTTCTAGCCTCTCAAAGGAACTGTTGTGGGAAGGGTTCATCCCCCTTTCCACTATGCAACGTAAAATAATTTATAAAAGCTTGAATTGCTCTGACTCCTTGATTGAACACTTAAATACTATCTAGAACACTTAAATACTATCTAGAACACCAATTTGGACAACAAGGTTTGGTTAAAAATTCTTAGTTCCATTTGGTGTAATGGGATTGATCCAAAGAAAATCTACTTTAGATGGTTAATTTTGCTTCAAAAAGTTCCCTTCAAGTATAATCAATCTAACATTGAGATTTGCAACATCTACAGGATACTTGAGTCTATTGAACATATTTTTATTTTTATTTTTATGCCAATGAAGTGTGGAAATTATTTTGCAATGATCTGCATGTGTGGGATGTGAATGAAAAAATCAATTGGAAAGAAGTTTTAACATGCAATAGTTTAAAATTAGATAAAGATTTCAAGTTGTTCTAGTATTACTTGACTAATGAAATTCTTTAGCATATGTGGAAGGCAAGGAATGAGGAAATATTCAATGGGAAACGAAGGACACTTACTGAGTCATGTAAAAGACACACTATTTAATGTTGCAATGTAGGTTCTGGCTACAATGAAAGTCTTAGAAAGGAAGTTCTTGAAACTGCTCAAGGTTGGAAATGTGCCCAAAAACAAGAATGATGTATGGCAACACTTGGAGGTATAGACAACCTAGCCTGGACATGTTCATGTGCGTTTTAGAAGCCTACCAAAAGGAGTTCAATGGAAAAATTGGTAATGTACTACCAAATCAAGATAGAAGGACGCCAAGAATGCACACTAATGAGGAATAGAAAATTGAAACTTTGTTCTCCGATGATGAGAGATTGGTCGTTGAAACCTTGAATCACACAGTCAAGGAGGATACATGAATTTTTTGAGAAAATACAACAGGAGGTTCAAAGTGAAAGAGCAAGAATATGTAAGATGGAAATATGTTGATATAGTCTATATTATGAACATCATACAAATCCTCATGTATAAATTTTGTATAGGCTATAACACTATACCTATGGTGTATAAAAGATAATCAATTGCTAATACTATATAAATCAGTAGCAAAATCTATTGTTAATGTTGTATAAACGACAATCTATTGTTAATACTGTATAAATCAGCAACATTATATGTATAAACCAGTAGTTGTAATCTGTTGATAAACTATATTTAATATAAAAATATCAACATCTCCTCCTCCAAACATTATCCCACAATCAAATTCAGCATCCTCATATTCTAACTTCCTCCCATCTTTTTATAAATCTTTTATCCAATCCAACTCATACTCATCCATTATTTTTTAATCAGCATTCTTCCATCCCACTCCTATCCAATATCATGTAATTATCTATATCCCTCCATAAATCATTAATTATGATGAGGTTAGTCTTGTTGACAAACATAATTATGACCCCTATGATAATCAAACCTTATTAAATATTGTGATAAGATTGTGAGAAGGATTAGGATCATAAGGGATATTATAAGGTATTGTTGGATTTTTAGGTGAAAGTAGATCATGAGATAGAGTGGAAGGGATTCCTTGATATTGATATGGGAGGGGATAATGAGATTTAATGGAGTGGTTGCTTTGATTTTGATTTGGTAAGGGATCATGAGTTGGACTAGAAGGGTTTCTTTGATCTTGAGATGGAAAGGGATCATGAGATGGAGTGGAAGGGAGGATTCCATGATATGGTTTGGAAAGGATGCCTTAATCATTATATGGAGTGGAAGGGATAATTCAATCTTGAGATGGAAGGGGATCGTAGGATGGAGTGGAAGGAATAGGATCATGAAATGGAGGGGAACGGATGCTTTAATCTTGATTTAGAGGGGAAGTTATGGTAGAGTTGTTTGGAGTAATGGATTTGCATACTTCAATTGGTGTATATGGTGTGATGGGGGAGGAGTGTTGGATACACTCCTTAAATTGCGTGGATGGAGGGATGGGAGGTTCATGAGTTTTATATGATTGGGGTTTAATAAATTTGATGGGTTGGATGGTGTTATGATTTTGGAGTGGAATGATGGGTATGGGGAGAGTGATGACCTTATTAATAATAACCTTAGATGGTTTAGTGGGGTGACGTGGCTCTACAACTTTGTGATGTGGGTTTTGTGATTGCTTTTTGCTAGCATTTCTTGGAGGAATTCACAAATGAGAGATTTAAAGGATGGTGATGATGTGGAGGTAAGGATGTGGGACATGAGGAAGTGAATTAAGATGTCGAAGCTTCAATTTATTTTTCAATTGACAATGAGGATAATTATTTTTAATGAGTTGGAGATCGAGAATCGGGATGTGGATGTGGTTTGAGGGGAACTTTGTATGGGGGTTTATTTTCACTTGTCAAGGTTGGGATGAGGATGACCAATGGATGATTGTTATAAATTTATGACATAACTTGTGTTACATAGTTCTTGATATTAATGATTTATGGATGGGTAACTAAATCTTATGGGCTCTTGGTATTGAGGTATATGGGTGGGTGACTCTATCTTGTGGAAAACTTACATAAGAAAATATATTATGAGGTTTTATCATCATAGGGGTCATATTTGGGTTGGTCAAAAATATTAACCTCATCATCATCAATGATTGGTGGAGGGGTTAGAGAATTAGAGCATGATGTTGGATGGGATTGGGATGGGAGAAAATTGATTAGAAAATATTGGATGAGGATGAGTTGTAGTGAATGAAATAGTTGACAAAGAGATGGAATGAGGCTAGAAGATGGGGATGTTAGGTTTTATTTTGTGATAATTATTGGAGGAGGGTATGTTGAGATTGATTTGGTATGAAAGGGAATATTAGGAGAAGAGGATGATGAAGGATAGGTTGATTAAGAAAGTTAGATTTTGATTTTGGAGGAGGATGAAAATTAGGATGAGAGATTAAAATTAGATTGTGGATATAGAAGAATGAGAAATAAAGAGGAATATGAAGGATGAAATTGGATTTGGATTGAAATGGGATAGGTTAAATTAGGATGTTGGATCTTGGGTGGGGAGTTGGTTTGATATTTGGAATAGATAATTATATTAGATAAATTTGGGATGATTTGGATGGATTAGGAGTTGGATTTGGGAAATGAATAAGGTATTTGGAGAAAAATATTGGATGGTTGATTTAGGATGAAGGTTTTATTTCTTAAATATGGGGATAATTTTAAAGCATGCCAAATAAACATAATAGATTTAAGGGGATTTGTACTGATAAGTATGCACTAGTTTTGCACAAGAAGACACACCAAAAACTTGCAAAAGCCTATATTATTCAAGTGGGAGTGATACCTAATGTGGGCCCACAATGTAAGTTAATATATTAATACTATCTAACTATGAGGTATAGCTAGGGATAGCCATGTACACATAAAATCATATATCCCTCCCCTCATCTCATCTAATTCATCCTCCCCTTTGATCTTAAAAATACTAGGGGGAAAATACTCATGCATGTTTTGAACAAATTAAACCTTACTTCCTCTACCATCCATATATCTTGTGTACTATTTTCTCATCTCATGCATACCTTATCAACTTCCATCTATGATTGCACTAAATCTAGTGTGGGGAATATTTTTCATTTACAAAATAGTCCTTGGAGCTCCATCCTCCAATCCTCTTGTCTTCTATCACCTTTCATCTATCCAATTAATCCCTTTATCTCCTATATAAGAAATCCATTTATCCTTGGACCATCATTTTTCCAAGCCTTGATTCTCCCTTGTTATTGGTTCCCATCCATTCCTCTATCCTAACCATCATGTCCAATAATCCTTGCAATCTATCATATCTCCTCCAATCAAATTATTCTCCTTCCATCATTATATCGATCCTTAATCCTCCCCCTATCATTGGTTCCAATACATTTATCGTGTTCTTGATCCTATCCCATTCAACCCATTTATCATCCAATCCTATACTATATAGCCTATATATCCTCCCTCCAATCTAAAAATTCCAAATCAATCCATCTAAATGCACTTAGCCCTAATCTATGCATTCCAATCTTGCAATCTACCCTATCATCAAAAGAATGTATCAATTTTGATCCAAAACAGTTAATAATCCATTGATCCACTTTAATTTAATTATCATCATAGGGATGTGTCCTTCCTAATCCTAATGTTGTTTTATCATTAAAAACACAATAATTTGGGAATACATTGTTCTTATCAATTAACTTTTCTATCGTCATCATCATCAATCAATCAATTTATCAATCGATTTTCAACTTGATGAGGGGGCATAATCCTGGTTTTAGTTTGTCAAGTGTTGTGCATACTTTTTATTTCTTATGTGTATTATTATTGTTTGCATCTATCATGGTCTTTGCACTATATTTTTGTAGGGGTGTCATGGTCTTCCATATCATGGTATTTGTAATGCCCCTCAATTTGCCTTTTATTTTTTATAGTTACTTGATATATTTGGACATTATGATACATTGCTCAATTTTGGACTCATTACTATGATGATAGTTGATATTGTTTTATCACTGGTGATTATGCTTATGCCATGCTTAATAGATCAAATTAATTGATTTTGTGTGGGTTATTACTGCTATGAGCATTATGTGGTTATTGGATGTATATTCTTATCATGTTATTATTATTTGATTATTGTGCGTTGATGTATGTTGGTGAAGGGGAACAGTGTCGCGTCTCTCGCTTGTGAGTGCCCTGAAACATTGTGATTTCCCCTTCACAGTGTGTTTGTCTGTTTGTCTATGCACATGTTCGACTGCATGGTTTATTGCAGGTTGCAGGTACCATGCATTGACTCCACCTGAATGGCCAGGTTTGAGAATGCCTTATACCCAATGGAGATAGTTGATTTGGAGATAACATTGGGTTCCCCTATGTTGAGCCATCATCCTTGACAAGGATGAGTGTACGTTTACCATTCCCTGTTATGTGGTCAGTTCGAGTTATGTTGTAGATGTTGTTGTCATTTTTTCCTTTTGCTTCGCTTTGCGGTCTGGTAAGGCTTGATAGTATGTCCATTTGAGTAATGTTCATGATTAGTGCTTTTGTTTGATTATTATGTTAAAATAAATATTATCAAAATTAAAAGACTTTGGGATAATTAAAATAAAAACTTTTATACAATTGAAGTATTGATTAAATAAAATTTATTAAAGTCCTTAAAATTAAAATTTATGGTTTAAAAAGAAATATTTAAATAAATATATTAAATTGATGTGATTGTGCAAACAAACTATATCAAAGAATAAATTAAATGTTCTAAATATTTTAATAGTTAATTTAATTATGTGTAATTGCAAGATATGGCAATAAAAATTATAAAATAATAATTTATTAAGAAGTGGTAGGGAAATATGGATGAGAAATAAAATAAAATAATTAAATTATAATGCATGTTGTAACGGAGAGTGAAGAAGTAGTTAATAAATTAATGAAATTACAAAAGAAAAGAGGTTTTTTGTTATTCTGGAAAAAAAACTAATTTTGTTTCTCTGTCGTGAATAATTTTCTAGATCTTGAAAGCTTTTCTTGGGGGTTTGGGAAGCTTTGGAATTAGGGCTTTGCAGTGTTGTGGAAATTATGAAGAGAATTGAAGCTGCAGATCGAAAGTAGCGAGTTCTGCATCAATCTCTGGTCAGCTAAACAATTTTATCTAGGTTCCACTGCTTCTTAATTTTGTCTCTGTTTATTTTGGTATTGAAACAAATTATAAAAAGATGATTTCTAAAAAAACATTCTTGGGATATCTCTGCAAAACATTTTGTGTATTCTGTAAATTATTGTTGGATGATTCCCTGAAGCTTTAAACAAACCCATTTCATATGCGTCGGACAATCATTGCATTCTTTGTGAGCCTCTCAAGCTCTTTTCTATGTGATTTCTCTAGAAATGCCCTGTTGATTCATTCGCTCCCTTACTAGTGTCAATTTTGTAGAATCTTGTGGCACCCGAATACCTTTCTTGCCCTGCACCTTTGCCTACTTCCACCAAGCTGGAGCTCCTTCGTGGGCTTGATTCCTTTGATAAATCCACCTTAGGCATCGATGGATTTCATTCTTGTTCCTTGCATTTCATGCATAGCGATATAGGACACCTATTCGTTAGCTCCCTGGAAGTGTAGTCTAGGGGTTACTCTATTTGTTGGTTTTTGTATTTGAAATACAAATTTTTTGGCATGCGATTTTTGTATTTATGTTAATCACCTTCTGCATGTGTAATCACTGGATACTTCTCTATGTCGACTTTGTTGTGCCTTAGTCACTGAAAGCATAATCATCTTGCAATCAATGGCTCTATGTATTGTGTTGTAGTGCTAACCTTCATTGCCTTTGGTTTTGAATAGAAAATTCATGTGATATAAATTGTATTTTTGCTATTTGATAAGGAGTAATCGATGGGCATGGCTATACGCTGAGAAGCAACAGTATATAAATGTATTACTGTGTGGGTATTCGCTATAACAACATATAAATAAATTTGAATTGGCTGTAGATCGATATGTATATGTTTGGCATCCAAGTTAAAATAAATGTATGAATATATATATATATATATGCATTTTGAGATTATGTATTCGATCGAATTCACTGTCATGTTTGCATTCTGTATTCGATATGAACAGAGGTCCAATGATAAGAATATTATATGGCATTCATTTCAGGATATATATATATATATGTGTGTGTGTGTGTGTGTGTGTGTGAAGTTTATGTATTTAAGATTTTGCTATACATATAAATAGATCTTACATTGTGTATTATTTAAGAGATTCAATTATGATTGTTGCGGATGTATTATATATATATATATATCTATTTTATATAGATATATATATACATATCTATTTGGGTGGATAAAATTTGTATTAACTAGTGGGGGTTAAGAGATTCAATTATGATTGTTGCGGATGTATATATATATATATTTTATATAGATATATATATACATATCTATTTGGGTGGATAAAATTTGTATTAACTAGTGGGGGTTATTTGTATATTTCAATATTAGAAATGAAAATATTTCACCTTATAATTTTAGAAGATTTATTGTGGATGGAACTTGGAAATGTTGGGGATAAATCGGGGTGATATATAGTTTAAATGAGTATTTAGTATAACTCTAAAATTAGTGGAATGGATAAATGGGTAAACTCTTAAATGATGTATTTCTCTTGTAAATTTATATTGAATGTTGAGTTCTTTTGCAAATATGAATTAATTGAATAGTAAACAATCTTGTGATCGAAAATCAAATACAATCATGTCTCTTTGTTGTAATGAACTATTGTTAATTGATTGGAACATTATGTTGAAATTGGGATTGAAATGATTTGGAGTATTGGTGCTACTCTTAGATAGAGTCCTTCTGTGTTTATGAAATTGGGAGTCTTCTAGAGGCTAGGGGGAAAATCGCTTTTTATGGAATTCTTGATAAACCTTTAGGATGGTTGTTTTGGTTTTGAATGAGTTTATGGGGGTCATCAGCCTTGCACAATATATTCTACACTGTGGTTGGAACTTGCATGTGGGATGATTTGTGCCTCACCTTGTTGTGTAAGTTAATGAGATTTTGTGATTGTGCAAGAAGGCTTTTCCCTTTCGATTTTCTTGGGTCTCTTAGTTGTTCTGGAAAGAACTCAAAAATTCTAAGTTAACATTAAACATGAAAAAGGTTACATTAAAAAGAAGTGCCAGAGTACTGTGGGAATGAAAGAGCCTAACTACTCCAGCTAACTACAACAGTAGACATTTAAGATGTCTACCTACAAACTACTGTAGAAACAGTAAATAGTTGACCATTAACAATAATGATATATATTATTCTAACACCCTCCCTTAATGGTCAATCGGTCAAAAACACCAAGTTGCCCCCTGAATTTGACAAATTTATCCAAGCTCAGAGACTTGGTGAGAATATCTGCAGTCTGATCCATTGTTGGAACATACTGCAGCTGAACTGATCTGTCTTCTACCAGCTTGCGGATGTAATGGCAATGAAGCTCGACATGCTTGGGATGTTCATGGAAGACTGGATTTTTGGCCAGTTTGAGCACCCCTTGATTGTCAGTGTACAAGGGAGAAGGACCTGCTTGTGACATGTGCATGTCAGACAGCATCCGACGAAGCCAAACTACCTCACATGCTGCTTTAACTGTTCCTTGATATTCTGCTTCGGTCGAGGAAAGAGCCACTACTTGTTGCTTCTTGCTGGTCCATGTTACAGCACCTGTACCCAAACTGAATACATATCCAAAAGTAGATTTTCGGTCATCCACTAAACCTGCCCAATCTGAATTTGTATAACCAATCAGCTTTGGATCCTTGCATCTGCCATACAAAATGCCATAATCTAAAGTGCCTTTAACATATCTCAGCACTCGCTTCACTGCAAGCCAATGATCATCTTTTGGAGCTATCATGAAGTGAGAAATGTAGCTCACTGCAAAACTGATGTCAGGTCTAGTGGCAGTGAGGTAGATGAGACTGCCCACTAGTTGCCTGAATGTCGTTTCATCGACCGGAGGTGAATCAAAGTTGGCTGATAACTTCAGCCCCTTCTCCATAGGTGTGGAGGTAGGTTTGCAATCCTGCATTCGAAACTTGTCAAGCAGACTCTGAGCGTATTTAGACTGAGAGATAAAGATACCATCAGCGGTTTGCCAAACTTCAATACCCAAACAATAATGGAGAAGCCCCAAATCTGTCATGTCAAAAGCCTGACACAAGTCTTGTTTGATTGATGCAATCAAATGTGTTGAGCTACCGGTAATGATCAAGTCATCAACATAGACAACAAGAAAGAGAATATCATCACTAGAGTGTGTGACATACAGATTAGTGTCAGAAGGACTGCGTTGAAAACCATGGTCAACCAAGTATTGATCAATCTTGATGTACCATGCACGGGGAGCCTATTTCAGTCCATAGAGTGCTTTCACGAGCCTACATACCTGATGTTCTTTTCCGGAAACCTTGAAACCAAGAGGCTGCGTCATGTAGACTTCTTCTTGCAACTCACCGTTGAGAAAGACACTCTTGACATCCATCTAATGAACTGTCCATTCGAATTGGGCTGCAATCGCGAGAAAAAGACGAATTGTTCTCATCTTGGCAGTAGGAGCAAAAGTCTCCTCGTAGTCAATGCCCTCCTGCTGTGTGAATCCCCGAGCAACTAATCTTGCTTTGTATTTATCCAAAGTGCCATCGGCATGATACTTGACCTTATAAACCCATTTGCAGCTGATAGGTTTCTTCCCAGGAGGAAGATCAGAGAGAACCCAAGTGTGATTCTTCAGAAGACTATGGTATTCGGACTCCATAGCCTTTTCCCACTCGGGAATTCCTTTAGCTTCGGAATATGTCTGAGGCTCATAGATGCTGTGTAGGTTGGCCATAAGAGCAAAATTGACTATGTTTGGCTGCTTGCTCTTGCTGCGAGTTGATCTACCCTCAATGAGTTCATCATTATGAAGATCTTCGATAGTCTTGAGCCACCATTTAGGCCGACGAGAAGAAGTACCAACATCTGGAATAGGAGAAACAACATCATCTGGGATTTCGGGAACAAAGTCATCTGGATGTGAGTCCTAAGGAAGATCAGGTGGTGCTATATCATGACCGGTAGACTCCTCATCTTCAGAGTCAGAATGCTCTGAAGCCCTCCCATCAAGGGAACCAAGAGGAAGACAAACACCATCATCAAGAACCTGCATAGGTTGATCCTCAGGGCTGGGAGTAGGAACAAATGGACCAGTAGTCTCATCAATCACAACATCATGACTGAATATGAGATGATCCATCTCCACATCAATCAACCTGTATGCCTTGTGATTGTTGTTGTAACTAGTAAACATAAGCTTTTGGCTCTTGGAGTCCAACTTGGCACGCTTGGCGTCTGGAATCCATACATGAGCTATAGAACCAAAGACTTTTAGATGGCCCACTTTAGGCTTACATCCTGACCAGGCTTCTTCTGGAGTCATCTTCTTAACGGCCTATGTAGGTGACCGATTCAGGAGGTAGACTGCAGTATAAACTGCTTCAGCCCAGTATTTCTTGGGAACATTTTTGTACTCCATCATAGAACAAGCCATTTCGGTAATGGTGTGATTCCTACGTTCAACGACACCATTCTGCTGAGGGGTGTATGGTGTGGTGAGTTGTCGTTTGATGCCATGTTGAGCACAAAAAGAAGAGAAGTCAGCTGAACAGAACTCCCCCCCATTATCTGACCTTAGAGTAATAATGTGAGAACCTGATTCCTTCTCAACTAAGGCCCTATACTGCTGAAATGTACTGAACACATTTGATTTATTTTTCAAAAAATACACCCACATTTTTCGATTGAAATCATCAACAAATAGTAAAAAGTACCTGGACCCAGTAACAGATGGATTGTTCATTGGTCCACATACATTAGTGTGAACCAATTGAAGTACCTTGGAGGCTCGCCAAGAATCACCATTTGAGAACAGTGTCCTATGTTGTTTTCCAGCTTGACAGGCTCCATAAATTCCATGATTTTGAGTTTGGATCTCAGGTAGACCAGCAACCAAACCCTCCCGAGACAGTTGAGAGAGATAGTGCATGTTCAAGTGCCCATAACGCTGATGCCAAAGTTTGCTGAGGGAAGTACTCCTTGCTGCCAGAGTGTGCTCTTGAGAATCACCGGAATCAACAAGTGTGTACAGACCATGATCCTCAAGTCCCATAGCAATTGTAGTACGAGTCGCCTTATCAACAATGCTGCAAGTGGACGAACTGAAAATGACATCCAACTGGGGAGAATGCTTCATGATCTGGCTGACAGAGAGAAGATTATGTTCCATGCCTGGAACATAGTAGACATCAAGAAAGAGTAAATGTCTTCCTCTAGAATGAATCTGAACATTGCCCTTACCGGCAACTGTGTACTCTTCGCCGCCTCCAAAGATCATTGAATTAGTGAATGGTTCATATTTGGTGAACCAATCTCGACAATGAGTAAAATGCCGAGAAGCCCCAGAATCAATAAACCAGGCAAAAGATTGGACTGGATCTGTAGTTCTCTTGGCCATAAAAGCATAGAATGCAGACTCTTTCTGCTTAGTGTGCTCTGCGACATTTGCCTTTTGTTGAGACCCTCCTTGCTTCTTTTGTTCAGAAGCCATCCGAATTCGACAATCAGTCTTTATGTGACCATATTTATGGCAATAATTACACTGAACGTTCTTTTTCTTCTTGTTGTCCTAAGAAGAACCAGAGCCTTTCGGCTGAGAAGATTGAGCCTTCCCTTTGTTCTTAATAGAAGATTTGGCAAAGAACGCTTGCTCTGTGGAGGTGGAGCTGGTACTACTTCCAAACTGTTGTCGCCATTGATCCTACTACAAGAGCTTGGTGCAAAGATCTTCAAATTTGAGATCAACATTGGTGGAGGTGATATCCAACGTCTCGTTGAAGTGCTCATACAAACACGGAAGACTCTTCAGAGTAATGATGACCATGTCTTCTCCCTCCATTGTTCGGCCAATTGCCTCCAACTGATCACGAATGTCCTTAATCTTTGTGAGATGTTCCTGTAAGGACATTTTCTCATCCATCATGATGGAAAAGAGCATGTTCTTGAGAAAGAATGCTCTGCTCTTGTCAGAGGTTTCATGAAGGGCCTTCAAATGATCCCAAATTTCTGAAGCAGTTTTTCTAGACGGTACCTGAGGTAGCTACTCATCTATGACGTAGAGTTTGATGAGCATGACGGCTTCCCGGTTGCGTTCATCCCATTTGTCCTGGTCCTTTCCGACTACAGTGGGACGAGTTGAGTTCCCCAAAACGATCTGATCGAGGCAACGATATTCGAAGATCGCAATCATGCGCTGCTTCCAGGTGTTGTAATTCTTTCCGTTGAACTTCTGGCTACTTTCGAGCATTATGTTCGTCAGAGATGCCATCACATACCATGAGGTCGAACTGGTGAAAGCAAAACAAAAAATGCACAAATTCAAAGATGAAACCCTAGCATGGATTTCGAGGCACGTTGAGGACGAAATCCAAAAGATTTGAAGAGTACTCATAAAAGAATGTTGAAAACCCAGATTTTTTTTAAATACCCAAAAAAATTTAGCAACACCCACGTGCACAAATTTTGAGGCACGAACTTCGAGACACCCAGAAAAAAATGGAGACCAACCCAATTGAGATCTCGAAAAACCTAGAGAAATCTGCAAGCAGAATAATTTTTGAGTGGAAAAAATAGGTCAAAACCCTAAATGAGTTTGCAGAACCCTAGGTCGCCATTAAAAACCAGAGATTTGCAAAAAAATTTTTTTGCAGAAACTCCACATGAAGGAGCTGAAGACCTGGGCAAATAGAAGGTCCTCTGTGGGCACAAAGACCTGAGAAAGACGCCAAAAACACGCCCAAAAGTCGTCTGCAAGGTGCGTAGGCAAAAACAAAGAACGCTCAGAAACGCGAAAAACGCGGCCAAACAAAGGACGCCCAGAAATGCACGAACCAAGAAGAGGTCACGTGCGGGCAGAGCAGGTCGTGCGGGCGTCATAGAGAAAGAAACGCGCCCAAACCCTCAAAGAAACGCCAAAGAAACACGCAACCACAAAACATAGAAACAACGCCCAGAAGAAACGCATCACAGAAGTCGCGCGCACAAAGAAACGTGCGCCCAGACAGAGAAAACGCGTTTCAAAATGGAGCCCTAAATTTTTCGAATTACAGCCCACGAAAATGTAGAAAGAGGGTTGAGATTTTTACGAAAATCAGAAAACAAGAACCCACAGGCACAAAAAGAATTTTGAAATTACAGCCAAAAAGAGACTCACGAAATTTCCTAGAAACCCTAACAGGCTCTGATACCATGTTCTAGAAAGAACTCGAAAATTCTAAGTTAACATTAAACATGAAAAAGGTTACATTAAAAAGAAGTGCCAGAGCACTGTGGGAATTAAAGAGCCTAACTACTCCAGGTAACTACAACAGTAGACATTTAAGATGTCTACCTACAAACTACTGTAGAAACAGTAAATAGTTGACCATTAACAATAATGATATATATTATTCTAACATTAGTTGTCAGTAGGGGAGTGACTCTCAATCGGGGCCGACGCACAAAGTGGTGTCAGGGTAACCCATGTGGGAGTTTCATAATTAAGTGATAATCTAAAATGAATTAGGGGGTTGGGTAGTACCACACTAATCAAGATAAGTGAATGACTCACTCATGGCTCAAGTGCTCGTTTAGGCTTGAGATGAGTTGAGAATGCCTGGAATGGAAAGGTCAACTGCCTCATCCTCACAAGAGGTATGTTGATTTCACATAGGGTTGTATGGGGGCTAGAGATTGATAGAGGCTACTAGGGTAACCTAGGATGGGGCCTGGGGCCTAGGAAGATCTACCAAGGTAACTCATAGAAAACTATCTGATGAAACTCCTCCAACGACAACCTAATATTCCCTTGTCTCTTGTCTCCCTTTGGTGTTTGTGTGCCTCTGGAAGTGGTGTTATTGTCATGTGATGTTATACTGTACATTTACATTGGAGTCATGTTAGCCTTGCATGTCATCTTTTGTCTCTTGACTGTTGTGGTGGGACCTTAATTCTATCTCCTAGAATGGGGGGTGGACCTTAGGGTTCCACATGGCCGGGTGGAATGTTCCTTGTACTCCATTGGGTTCCCTCACTCGATTTGTGTTCGTGGTGACTATTGGATTTGAAAACTTTTGTACTTGTCTTAGTTTATGTGGATTGCATTTCATGTGCTTGTATTATACCATAAATCTGATGTATCATGTATTGAATACTTCTGATGTACTCTCCTCACATGTATTCAAGGAGATAGTTGTTCACGATGTAATAATGTAATGATGTAACTCATTGTTGAATTTCTCTTGTAATTAGTAAAGTTAATGATGTATCTTACTTACAATAGTTAATGAAATTGATTTGAATGGTATCTATTGATGACATGCTATGGTTAATGATTTTGCTTATGACATTATGATTTAGAGATATGTTTTGATTCTTATGAGTACTGTAGCCATTGAACCTTGAGAGCATCGATTTGGATTGAGAGGTACTCAAGATTTAATATCTTGACAAGTGACTTCCCAGGGTTTAAGTATCTCGAGGATTCACTTCTAAGGATATCATATCTTGAGGAACTTCTTAGTCTGTCAAGATACCTGAATGCGGTTCAAGATGGTGGATCACAGTCTTGTTTTGATTTAGATGGCATAGTTTAATTTCATGTATGTTTAGATATGTTTATCATTCTTGTTATTTTCTCTTAGAATGCAATATTATACTATCTCCTATAATGGACAATGTAAATGATGATGATTATTGCATATGTTAGTTAATTAGATGGCCTTTTATACTGGATTATAGGTGACATGATATGGATGATTCATATTGTTAGTTGGAATGGTTTAATGTAATGAATTATATTTTAGATTGTTAGTTTGAATTATGGGTTTCTAGTAGCGTAGTCACGGACCTTAGAGGACTTAAGTTAGAATACGAGTTATTGTTTCATTTGTACTTTAATATGTTTTCTCTTTCAAAAAAAAACTTCATTTTTAGGTGTTTTAGTGTGTTGTCCTCTAGGATTTCGTGGCGGGGCGTTACAGTATTATAAGGCATATTATTGTATTTGACCTTTTTGATCATGTACTTGGCACATTGTCACACTGATTCCTTATACCTTATTGTATAACACCAATTACAATATCAAATATGTGTTTCTTATACCACTGTAGCATTATTCTCATCCACCAAGTACTCACCTCCCCAACTCCCATCCATCCTTCTCTACTTCCTCCTTGCACCCTTTATCCTTTAACTCTCTCATCCATTTCAAGAGCACACTTATGTTCTTTGAGCCCACCTATCCTCTTGAGGGGGCATACAAAATCCCTGCTCATCATCCTTCCTCATCCTTTCTAATGATTAGGGAATAGTTCTAATAGTCTTCAAGAGAATTATGGTCTTCTACTGATGATTCACCATTTTAAGCATGTTTAGGACATTTTCCTCTTAGTCCAATTGATGTATATTTTCATAAGTAAGATGAAAAAGTAGGGGAAGATGATGAGGTGACTTAAAGCATCGACATTTATTGAGATAATTAGCCAAATATAAATTTAGGTTAAATAATATTTAGAAAAACACAATAAATATATAAATAAAGACATGATCAACATAGAAAGGAGCATGTAATGTAAGAGACAAATTTTGGATTTCATTGGGTGAGGAAGGACTTCAGGGAAAAGTAAAGAAAATTAAACCATTAAGATATGGGACCTTCAAAAATTTGGAAGCTATAGGTGAAAAATGCATTTAAACTTGATCTTCCTCCTTTTATGAAAATAAATCCAATTATGACTTGTGAGCACTTGTAGCTTTATGAGCCCTTTATGCTAGATTAAGATGAAGAACAAGTACTACCATATTTAAAACACTTGGGTGTGCAAGGAAGAACCATCCTTGATGAGTATGTGTTCCTAGAAAAGAAAATAAGAGAAACGAAAAATAAAGTCTAAGAAACTTGAAATATCAGACTTGAAGACTAGAAAATCAACCAATCCAAGTGGTACTCCAAGGAGAGAGTAGGATAAACCTTTCCTCATTTGATATCTCATTAAGATTTTATATGACCAAAATCCTTACTAATAATAGAGAAATGATCCAAAAGAATCTAGAAATTCATGAATCAGAAAATTAGGAATAGAAACAAAGAATTTAGATGCAAGGATAGGTGCCTAATGGTGCTAAAAAGGTGTATCAAACATAAAATATATTATGAGTGCATCAAAGATAGAACTTTATCATGGATGCATAGGTATCCTAGACTAGACCATGAATTTAGTAGAAAAATTCAAACCCATACTCACATTCAAAGAAAATCCAAACCCTAAAAATATTATTTTAGCATCCAATAGCTATTTATCTTTTTCCAAGGCCCATAAAAACTCAACTATGCATTAAAATATTCTATAATTAAGGCGTGTTTATGAGCAATCAAATCATTAATAGTTGGAGCATATGGAAATTATTATATTTTTGTAGGAGAAATAAGTATAATTAAAAGACAAGAATTGCCCACTTACTATAATATCTCTTTGCAAGGTAATAAAGGAGGGTAACATGACACTTTCCCACTACCAAAACTAGTTTTTCCTCAATATTGGGGCAAGATAAATTTAATATGTTGCATGAGTTTAATTAGTTTACTTAAATGTTTGAAGAAAATCAATTTCTTCTCATAATAAATTAAATTTTCATATGTAAAGCATGTAGGAAAACTTACTAAAATATCAATGGTACTACTAATATGGAGATGATCAGATAGACAAAGCTTAAATACCCTGGATAATATGCAAGGAGCTTAGCAACATTGTTTATGCCTATGTTGATAAATATCCATATAGCTTTTCCCAATTAACATCCAACCCAAAATAACTAACCTTTAAAATTTATTATTTTTAATATACATATTAGTCATTTTTCAAACCTCATCTTTTTTATAAATGTGTTCAAAGGTTGTGGCATGATACATGACAATAATTAGAGTTAAATTGCAAATTATATCAATGATCCCAATAAAAATGAAGATGATTGAACAATCATTACTTGAATGTTTTAGATAAAATGTGTGTGGCTTAACAATGACTCCCTATTAACACGTCCCTTCAATATATCCTTCCCAATTGACATCCAACACATAGTGATTTATGGTACAAAAATATTATTATTAATAATTACACTGAAAGCATTAAACAGTGAAAACAACGAGTATGTGAATCCGTGTCAATAAAAACAACAAATTTAATTTCGCATTTTAGTGAAGCTAACTTTATGTTTAAATAAGAATGGGATAAAGACTTATTTATTCACCTTGATAACTTTATTTATTTATTTAAGAATTAATATTTGTAGTTTAATGAAAGAACTATTTTTAGAAGTAGGTTTCATTATTGCATCAACGAAATAATAAATTATACATAAATATATAATACATTGAAAACATAAAAAAAATAGAGAACTTTAATACATTTTATATTTTTGAAAAGAGTGTATAAGATTAAAAAAGTTTTAAAAAATATTTTATGTTTAAAATTTAAAAACAATGTTAAGTAAATAAAAAATATTAATTATAAAAAATTGAAATTCATATTTTTTAACATTTAACATTTATTTTTACAGAATTATTTTATTTTGAAAAGAAACAATGAAATCTTATATATAACTTTTGAAATTAATGTTAATGAAGATGTAAGTATTTTTTCTCAAGTCAATAGACACCTAAATAATGATAACTTTCAGCGTTTTATATATATATATTATTAATTAATATAGTATGCTAGTGTAGTTAGTGTAATAGATATTTGAGTCTGAAGCAACTATAAATGATAAAAATTTCTAGTGAAATTATTTAAAATTTATTATAATATATGTTTATAACTAAGTTTTATTCATATATACTTACTATATATATAGCAAATAGTAATAATGGAATTGAAGAAAACCTACACAGTATATAAAAAGGGTTATTCTTAAACCACATCAAATTCAATGATCAAAGAAAACTCATGGCTAATAAAAGTAGGATGACTATTTACCATTTTTTGATGGGGTGACATGTAAAATTATTATTGATTTATTGATGATAAGTAGAACTTGTAAGTCAAAACTTTCTATGTAATCAAAGGGTTGTAATTCAATTGGTTATACACAATTGATGAAGGTGATAGTATATTCCTTGATTGCGTCATCATCAAAATTCAAAACCTCAAAAAATATAATAAATAAGAGACAAGACAAAAATATTATTAAACAATTTTAACTAAATAAATTCCCTTCAATCCTTAATTCTAAATTTAACAAAAAATATTCAAACATATATATATATATATATAATTGCTCTAGGAAAATTCACCTCCAACAATTCACTACCAAATAATTCATCTTGTGGAAAATTCACCACAAGCAATTCATCGCATATACAATTAGAAAATTTGATTTATGATAATAAAAATGAAAACATTTTTCAATATTATTCTATTATTAATGGTGTAGAAATTATTCCATTGCAAAAAAAATCTCAATGTCTTTGAATTATATATTAAATTTTTTTAATGTGATGAATTATCCACCGTCCTGAATTGTTGGTGGTGAATTTTCCGCTAGATGAATTTGTCCAGTGAATTTGCCTGAAATCATATATTGAAGAAAGCATGATCTTGGATGATTAATGTAGACAGTTTAATTTTAGTTTTTTTAGTTTTAAAGCAGCTTTTAAAACAGTTTGCATACTGCGTATTTCTTTGTTTTTAGTTTCAGCTTTTACCTTTTAAAGTATTAAGACATAGATTTGTTTTAATTTACTTTCCTTGGCTTTGTTTTTTCTGCAGGCTATTCGTAGTTTTCAAAATTCTTTTAGATAGAGTTGTTTATAACATATTTACACACAGTGAATTACTTTCCAACACTGATGATCCGATCCAGTCTTTTGAATAGATTTGTTCAAGTTTTATGATTATTTCGGTTTAATTTTTCCAAATTTTATATCTTTCATATATAACTCAGAAAAATAGAGTGAAACATCCTTGTTTAAACTAATCTGGGAGAATCCCAAAAATATTTGGTTACATATTCCAAGTGTAAGTAAAGCTGTCATGAGTTTATAATTGATGAAATCATTATCGTCATCCAAATCTATGAGAAATCCATGCATGGCGTTTATTCCTATCGACAGTAACGTAAATCCAAAGATACACATTGCTCGCCAAGATTTAGTTTTTACCATCATCCCAAAACAAATATATTACTGCTTTTCAAAATCTATTCTGTTTTTTCTTCTTTCTCGACTTATGTGCTTGGACTTTTGCAACCATGTTCCCACAAACACCTACATCTAAACTTAATTCAATATAAAACTAATAATAACATTGTTTATCTCATTAAAAAGGATTTACAATTACTTATTTATTGTTTTAGACTTATGCGTATCATCCGAGTTTCCTTGGTTGTTTTTGACTCTTGCTCCTACACTTTAATTATTCCAGTAGAATATTGTTTTAAAATGGAATACGATTTAGAAATCTTATTTGGATTTTGTTGGATTCTTTATAGTTGTAAATCTCTATATATATTTTTGAATAGCTGTAATTTAGTTGATAAAAATGATGGTAGTTTTTAATGTTGTTTTCTTATAATTATCAATAATGTTAATGACAAAATTTTAATATCTTTAAGATCATAATCTATCACATTTATCAAAATGATAAAATTATTCAATTAGATTATTATTTTATAAAAAACTAGTTTAATAAATGAATTCCTTTTTGTTTGTTTAATTTTATTGTTTCTATTGTCATTATACAATGAAGCATGTCTCAAATTATACCACAAAGCTTGAGGGAGTCAAAGATTTCCTACGTTAAATGTAGATAGCTTCATTAAAATAAAAAACCATTCATTGTCATAATTGTCATAGAAAATCAAGCAATATCCAAGGCTAAGATTTCTAGAAAATAGTTTGATGGTGAGTGGTATGAAAATTATGCTTCACAATTTTTTATTTTTTTAAAATATGAAAGTTGACTATAAAGAAATTTAAAGAAGTCATTTTGCATGTAGTGTGAACAAATTAATATTTATAAATTTAAATTAAAAAAAATGATGTCAACTAAGATATTATAATGGCGAAAGTTGTATGTTTCATGTCAATTTCATTTTGGTTTTAGTTTTAGATTCGTTTTGATAGAATGAGAACATAAATATATATTGATTAGTGTATTTTTGTGTTCAATTTAACTTATTTTTCTGATTTTTATTTTCATTTATTTATTATTATATATTTGATTTTTTAAATTTTAATTGTATTTATTTTTATATGTTTATTTAATATTATTTTTACTTTTTATGTATTTGTTTTTTATTTTAAGATTAGTATATTTTTGTTTTTTAGTTAATTTTATAAACTTCGAGTTCGATCTTAAGGGGTTTGAGATTGATCTTAAAGTTAGATTTTTAAAATCTAAACTCTTAAATTCTTGTATTTTCTTGTTAGTCATTATGAGTTGATTTGATACATTTGTGTAATTTATTCTCATGTCTTAGAATTTAAAAGACATTCAATGTGCATTTTATTTATTTGGTTGATGAAAAAATCATTTATGAATATTTGGATTTGGAGCTTAACAAAACATGTCTTTATCAAAACAAGAATATGTATCTAGGCCATCGACATGCATGAGAATGTTATCTTCAAATCTTTATCCTAGGCTACAAAGTTAGTTTGTCTAGCGGATTGACTTAAGAGGACTCAAGACCCTAATAATTTGATAACTTCTTGAAAGGAATTTTAAATATTATCATCCTTACACACATTCAAGTACTAAATATCAACACAAAGCATCTTATACAAGTCTATAGTTTTTTATATTGATCTTGTAAGTTACACGTCAATCCTATGATTAGATTATTCTCATAATGCACATCTTCAATCCTAAGGGGCCCAAAGTCAACCCATAAGTACTTATGGGATTGTACAAGGTCTAATCTATTCATTAGATTATGAGTATTCAATTTTCATACCTAGACAGTTAAACAATGTCCTACATCAATATTTTATTCTTCTCCATTGTTTCAAAGCTAAGTCTTACTCCTTTATGTTTAATTCCTAAGATGACATTTTTAATCTATCAAATTTAAAATTTAGGTTGATTGTGTTTTATTGCTTGTATTCATTTAATCAACCTAGGTTATCCATGTTAAATATGTTTACACTTACATTTTTGTAATCTTGTTTGTTTCTTACACTAATTTGGGTTTTGAGAAGCAAGTTTTATCCTTCTTCCATTATGGTTTCTTAGATCTAAATAGAGTTTGATTTCCCTTGAATCATATTTGTACTTCATAGCTTTATTCTTCTCTATGGTTTGTGGTTCACTGTGTGACTTTTCTTTCACCTAACTTACTCATTCTTAGAGCATAAAGCTATTAAGGGTCATACCCTTATAACATTTATATATTATTCTAATATAAGGTTATAAAATCTTATATATTATATGACATATCCCATTTAAAATAATTATAGTCTAATAACTATTAGATTATTAATTATTTATGAACGACAGTTGTTAAATAGGTGTGGCTAATACTCCTTCAAGTATTTTTTCATACTTTCTCCTATATTTAAGGATATTATCTCATCTAAGAGGGTATAAATTTAGATATTTAAAATGAATTAGATCACTATGTGCATGCATTATTGTTGTGCATGTGGAAGTATGTAGATGAGTGTTCACAAGTTCAGTCTATTTTTAATAGAATTCTAAGTGTTTTAATACAATGATGCTTAATGGGGTTTTTTTATCCATAAGGGTTTTCCCATGTATAGCTTGTGTAATATATAAACTATGCTTGTATAATTCTCATTTTAATTTTAATTTTAATTTAATTTTTTATTTTATAATGATTAGCATCCTAGATCTTAATTTTTAACACCTGCCCATGTTGGCACCTTTAGTATTTCATTTTTTATCTAATGAATTATTGATTTTATAACTTTATAAGTTTTTATCTCATTCTTAAATCATTCATCCATCTCTATTTATGATTTGGGTCTTTATTGAATTATCTTCTTTTTACCACCCACCCACTCCTAGATTATGATTCATTGATGAATCTTTTATCATTGATTCCTACACTCCATTATCTATAGCCTCTATCCATGCATATGCTATATGAGTTGGTTTATTCTTGTGCAATTTTTACTTGTGGTTTCTTCATGCTTGATTTTCTTATGTATTTTTATCATATGAGTGGAGGTGACTCCTCTATGGAACTTTTGTTCCATTACATGTGTGTGATTTTTCCTCTCTCTTAAAGACACACTTCAACTGTCCATGAGATTCATGTTTATTATACTCTTTATTTTCCTAGTGATTTGTTTGTGCATGAGCATTCATTGATATATTATGATATGTGTCAAGCCTAGTTTATGCACAAAGGAGAATCCATAAATTATATAAGAACTGGTGATCACTTAAAATAAATTGTAGATTGTAGAACATATTAAAAAATCTTAAATACAAGATGTGAAACAACTATTTCACATTCAAACAATTATAGTTTAGAAAATAAAGCTATTTATATTCAATGTAAGAATAAGGTAAAGTACATAAGAGTAAAAAGTTTGGAAATCCTAAGAATGCGAATGAACTCATGATGAAAAAAGAGGGTAATACATCCTATTTGATTTGTTTAGGTTGTCATAAATTCTAGATACCAAATACTTGAAGCATGTTGATATCTATCACACATTGATTCTAGTTCTCTTAATGGATATTTATAGATAACATGACTAGGAATGAATATTTTTATGACAAGATGAAGGGATTACACATCTAACTAGTGTTGATGATTTGAGTTGTAAACCCCAAATTCGTAAGGTTTGATAATCTCACAAGTGTCAAGTGTGTTAAATTTGGGAAGATCGCCATAAATATTTCTTTAGGTTGGTCATCTAAGGATTGGTGGTTAAGGTGGGTAAGACCTCTTCACTTCTAGCTTTACAAAAACCAAGGGGATTTTCCCTAAGGTAGTAGATGGTGATTAACACACTCAATACCCCCTTACAACAAACTATACCTAATGCATAATATATCCCAGTGCTAGTGTCATAGTATACCTTATGTGTTAGATTGGATGTATATAAGGATGAGTGCCTTGTTTAATGCATAATCTATCATGTGGATATATAAGAATGTGTTTTTGATAACCCCTTAGGTTTTACAGACATTCATACATGGCAATAAAACACATAAACTAATGAAACTAAAAGGCGTTTAAGTTGATGTATTTAGAGTGTGTTGAAGGTGATAGGGAGAGACAACCAATAACAAATTGATTCCTTTATCCAGTTGGGTAACAAAGTCTCTATGTTCATACAAAAATATATAACAATTGAAACCAAGGTGACTCAATAATCAACATGCCTAAAAGGCTAGATTTTAAGTGCATAAGGAAATTGGGTTTTACACATAGTTTTAGACAAACCACATATTGTTGCATAACATTAAATGAGTCTACTTAGTAGTCCAAGAACACAACCACACACTTTAAGAATTTTACAATCGTCTAGTTGGCCAACTATCATAAACACATTAAGAAATGGACACCATACACATGGAGATGTACTCAATAAAGGTCTAATATATCTTTAATCACCCAATATGCAATAGTTACAAATGTTATTGCAAATTTTAGGATGAACCTAGATTATTACAGTGCAAAAGAGTTATACCCAAAACTAGAGACTATGAACCCTCTAGTTCTATTGTGGAAGTTCTTCCCTTTGCTATGCTCCTCCCTCTAAAAATGTTATCCTCTGATCTCTTTCTCCTTTTCACAAGTTCAACAAGGGAAGACATACCTACAACAAGAAGGCATACATAATGTCAGAAGGCCATGTCACATAGGAAAACCTAGCCACAACCTCTACCAACATACAATACCTAAGTGTTCATTGCAAATCAAATTTGATTGATAACAAATATAGAAGCCCCTAACTAGCACCATATATTCTCATTAATGATTCATGGGTTTGAGTCTAATAAATAGGAGAAATCACTAATGAAATCTGCTAAAGTCATGCCTTCTAGGTGTTACAATGACAACAAAAATTACAAATAATAAATGAGACATGGGAATTGATTTTCTTCCTTGAATTCACACCAGAATTTTTTTTAAATCTCTTACAATATACCATGTATCAAGAAAAAGAAGTTGCAACAACAATTATCTCATTAATGATAGTAGTTGAGAGCCAATATTTTCATTTTTAACGCATGTGGAAGTTTGACCCCCTATAAGATGTGGGTCCTTAACTAGGACCAAGATACGGCATGAGAATTCTTGTAGGAGATCCTATCTGTATCAAGAAAAAAAATCTTGATATGGATCTAGCAAATTTTTGGGCTCATGGTGGATATATCTAGATGCCATCACTATCCCCACAAGGTCCTATAGACCTTTAGGTCTCCATAAAACTCCATATGTAGGATATTGCCTTCTGTCAATCCATACATGAATTCAACACCTTACTATAATTATTCAATATATCTTGCATTGGCCTTTACCTTTGTCAAGTTTTGGAAGTGGATTGAGAAAGAGCGAAACATCCATAGTCATTTGGACCAAGACCAATTCAACAACTCATTCTCGCAAAGTAATTTTTTCTTTGAATAAATACAATAGAATCCACCTTTGCAAAAAACATGTGTGCTGGTGAACATCACCAAATGACACCTTAAAAATGGTTGATTCACTTAAACTTTCCCAAATAGTCTTCTTCTTTCTCTTTTTGGTCTTTGTGGGACCTCAACTTGCTACTAAACATATCAAAAATTTGGCTACCAAGTGAACACTTCAAGAAGTTGGTGAAAAATTGGCTCCCTGTTATTTAATAGAAATTTGATGGAGTACTGAAATTTAGATTTTACATTTGGAAGTTCGGTAGTAAAAGAATTAACCCTTCATTCTAAAATGAATATGTGTATTTAGTAGAGTAATATACTTTAGGAGCATGTTTCAAAATTTATGTCCAATAGTTAGATTAAAATTTATAATTTTATGATACTTTAGAATTTATTTGTTCAATTCAAACTTTTTGTAAGATTTGTTTGAAGGTTAGTAATTTTGGATTTCTAGTATTTGTTTTGTTCTTTAAAATCCTTTGTTTTCATAATTTTTTATTTTGACAAAAAAGTTCTAAGTTTTATTGATTTCCTAACCTGTATGTAGGGTTATTAAGGATTTATGGAGATTATTCTTATAAGAAGAACATCTCTCCCTCAAAATTTTATAATTTCACAATTTTTGTGTTCTCCTAAAATACTCTTTGAATCTCAAAGTTTTGGATGTAGAATAGGTAAGGAGAATTAGACATTAAACCCAACTCTTGAAGTTCTCTCCTTTAAAAGAATCTCATAGATTTTACTTCAATTTTTTTTATTTGTGGGGATTCAACCCAATTCAAGGTGTTAAACATTTTCTATCAGATTTAACATTTTTTTCCAGCTTTAAAATATTTTTTAGACTACAAAAACTAGGTAGCCTCTCCTATAAATTGTAATGTGCTAGGTAAAAAAAATTCACGTGATCGGTGATGCTAGCACAACATACCCTCCAATACCACGTAGACGAGGGGGAGACTAGACCTTGTGACCTCTAGCTTTAATATTTTAATACTAGGGAACTATTTACCTTTTAAAAGTTTCTTGATTGAGCCACTTATCATAAATTTCAAATTGAATTTGTTGGTTGTACTAGGTTAGATTTTAAAATTATATTTTTGTGCTATAGGGTTTGAATAAATGACCAATGCTATATTTTCTTGTAAACTTGGTATTGTATCTATGGTAGGATTTGAATTTAAAGAGAAACTTAAAAATCAATAAGATTCAATTTTTTCAATTAAATGATTAAGTTTAAGAAAAATCCACCCACTGGTTTGATGATCACATCAAAGAAGTTGAAAAGTTTGAGAGGATGTAGCTTTAACTACTTTAAAGCCCTCATCTTTGAATGTGTTCTACAACTAGTTTGATAGTTCTAATGAAATCCATTCTCTTGCATTAAAATGGTATTCAAATTTATTGCTTTTGTGCTCGTAGGATACTAGATGTTACAAAAATCTCTTAAGATCTTAATATTATGATAGCGAAGTGATCAAATGATTAATTAAACTTGGTTTATACCCTCATTAACTTGATATGTGTGACCATTAATGTAGAAGAAAGGTTGGTAGAAAGAGTTAATTATACACACTTTTTTGGGAATTCAATAGAGAAGTAGACATTATGAAATTTGAAACAAATGGGAGTAGTCATTTAAAACTCTACAGTTCCATAAAAAAATATTATAATACCCTTTTTCACTTTCATCAATTTGTGGGAAAATGATGCAAAATTAGATTGAATTTTTAGATTATCATTCGGTGACATAACATGTCTTGTTCCACATCAAAACTCCACAAAATTAAATCTATGCCTAAATGAACACTTAGGTCATTTGAAAGATACTTTTGGGGAAAGACAAGGACATTGGGAGATTAAGAATAGATTGAGAAGTCTACTAGCCCTTGAAAAATAGACTGAGAAGTCTACTAGCCCTTGAAAAATCCATATGTCTACGATTTTTTGAAATTCTCCCTTTTACTATTTTTCACTAAAGCATTTGAACAAAACTTTTTGACAACTAAATCCATGTCATCCAAAACTTGCCATACCCTCTCCTAATGACCAAAAGGGAAAATAAAAATGAGAAGTAGCCAAATAAAACATATTCTAAGACAAAAACAAAAGAGGGGGTCTTCACTTTGCCAAAAAAAAATGAGACATGTATGCAAGGCACAACACAACCTTTACAATTCATCTTCCATAATTTGATAATGCATCTATGTAGACAAGTATTAAAAACATATAAAATATTATTTCATTTTATCCTTGTCTACATTCTATAAAAATTGAAATGGTAGTCATAGGCCTATTAATATTTGAAACGTTGAACAAAAACCTTAGTGAGTTCAACATATGAGTGGATTAAATCACACTACAATCAATATAGCCACTTGCTTGTATAATATTTCAGTTTATCTATGAAAAGTAATCAATAATCTATCATTGTACTTATAATCTGCATATATAACACTAAAAAATATTACATATATCATTAAATATCCTTTCCATTATACATTTCAAAATATAAAACCAATATATATATATATGATATCACTAATTTTATTATATTTATATGTATGAGGTACATAACATCAATGCTATTTTTGAAAGAGTAAATAAATTATAGCTTGAATAGAACATCAATAATCTCTATCTAAATTGTCAAAACAAAATTAAATATTCTGTCATAGCAATTCAACGTCCATAATTGAGAAACTAAATCTTAAAAAGACCTTTCTTATAGACAAAGTTATTCTCTTTAAAATTTCATTCAGTTTCCTTATGGGATATGAGTGATAATGGAAGTAGAAGTGAGAATATGAATGAGGATAGGATGGATACAAATGGGAATATTTATGAACTTTATTCAACTTTGCTAAATAAAAAAAAGAAATAGAAAAGCAAATCACTCCTTACACCTTTAAAAATTCATACGCTAAATTTTTGCATAAAGAAACAATCACCGAATATACTGTCTTCTTGCCGATAATAAAATAATAATAATAACAATTTTGCAACCAGATGGGAAAAGGAAATTCGATAACGACCTCCACCTATGTTCACCTTCTCCTGTATAAATTTATATAAATGTGCAATTATCCGGGAAAGACAAATTCGACAAATCTTGTTTGGTCATTTTGTCGCAATCGATTGCATTGATCCTACCGAGGGAAATCTGAAAGTAAGTTGACCAGGTGGAGGATTCTGATGCTGTTTTATACGATTTCACCTGAAGTTCCATTTGTATTCGGTTTCTCTGTTTTCGCTAACGCTATAACACCCAACTTATCATTACAATTAGGCTCCATTGGTTTTAAAAACCACTTTGAATTTGAACAGAAATACAGTAATGGCCAACATCAGCATAGCTAACAACAAGAGTAAGTTTCCGGAGGGGTTACGCGTGCTGGTGGTGGATGATGATCCCACTTTCCTCAAGGTGCTTCACACTATGCTCCGCAGCTGCCTTTACCAGGGTATTCCTTTACCCACAAAACCATTTTTTTCTTATTTTAGTACAGTGGGTTGATTTTGCAATTAGTTGGTAAGAGCTAAATGGGTTATACATGGGTACACATTATCTCTGCATCTCTTTCCTTCTTGGCTCAATTGTTATGAGATATAACAAAGCTGTACTGTATTTAATACCTGAGTCTGATATATCTCTTGTGGAAATAATGGGTTCTTAAAGAATTTAGATTTTCGCAGGTAGACAGAATAGCATGCATCTGGATATCACTGTGTAGTGTTTTTAATAATGGGACTGTTTATTCTGAACTGCCTACCCTCTGTGCTGCCTATGGTCGTTGGAATTCGCATCTCATTTAGGACAAACATGGACGTGTAAAGCTGAAAGACTTGAGCTGGTTTCGTTGATTTTTATATTTTAAGCCAACATAAGCCTTATCCTAACATTAATTTAAAACATAACAGTATGCTCAAATCCCCGAGAGGATACTCGTATTTTAGTAGTAAGCCTCTTAGCTATTACCAAAACAAGTAGGACAAGCAGTTGTCTGCTTCAACAAGAGTAAGTCTTTGGAGTGCTCCTTGGATACTGAAGCAGAAGGTTCTCCTACGTTCCAAGCATACTCCATGCTCTTCAAGAGCACAGGGACTTTGGGTGTGGCACAGATGCATGGCTTCCTCATACCCAAAAGAAGAGAGCACATAAAATCCAAACATTTAGAAGCCCTAAAGCTCTCAAATACAAATTCAAGAAAATCCCCTTTCATATTTGTGTGGTTAACACATAGCACAGGCCAAAATATTGGAGACTGTTGTGAGAATTACACCATTTTTATGCTGAATTTGGATCCCGCGTGCTAGAAAGGAAGGAAGAGCTGCTAATGTCAAATTGAAACAAGTGTTTTACCTATTCTTTAATCCAAATCAATTATCAAAATTAAAGTTGTAGGTGATTTCCCACTCACTGGAATTTGTTTTGCACCAAATGATTTAACCCAAGGCCACATCTAAGCTCCAAAAGTACCAAAGAATTTTTGTCTACTAATCTTTGTGGATTTCCATTTTTTGCATCAGTTGATGGGTTCGGAATATATATATTCCATCGAATTCTAATTAATGGCCCCTTTGCACTTGGCTACTATTTCACTAAGATTGGATGCCATCTTAAAAAACATAATATTTACATGTGAGAAAAACTGGGTATTAAAATTTGTGAAGAGGATAAAGTGGGTTAATTTAATCTAATAGGTAGCAGGTTGTTATTGCCAAGTTTCGGCATAAGCTCAATAACTTTCAACGCAACAACTTCACAAATGGTATGGCTCCTTTGGCTTGAGCAAGTCATACTTAGTTGCTTTGAAATGAAATGTCAGACTTCTATGGAGATCACATATTATTGTTCTCGTTGTTTTTCCCCACACATGGAATCCAGTCTTTACATGGCCTTAAAAGCAAATTCAAATTGTGAAGGAATGAATGCTCACAATATTGATCAACAATTTCAGCTTAATCACCAACTGAAACAACAGTGTGAAAGTTGTATTTATGCTAGTGATTGTCAAAGACTGGACTCAAGGATAAAATGGAGGTCCATTTATTAGCAGCCAATAAATCTTATGTTTTATCAATGCCCAGTCTTAGAAGTTCATATCCAGATATAAGGATTTTAATTTTTGAAAGCTATGTGTAAATTTTTTTTCTGTTTTGTGCCGGGGCCATAATGAAAGTAAACTGATTATTTTTTTAGGCTTCCATGATTTGAAGTCTACTCATTTTGGATATAGTTTTTCTGTGTGCACTTTACAGTGACAGCATGCGGGCTAGCATCAGCAGCTTTATCCATGCTCAGAGAGAAAAAGGATAGCTTTGATATAGTCATCAGTGATGTGAACATGCCTCACATGGATGGTTTCACGCTCCTTAAACAAGTTGAATTAGAGACGAATCTACCTGTAATTAGTAAGTTCTCTATGGCACATATATTGGCATGTTTGAGATAACAAAGAAATTGTGGATATTACATCATCTCAATGAGATACAACATAACTTGTGGCTGAACTGCAGTGGTTTCAGGAAATGGAGATACCAGTGCAGTAATGAAAGGGATTGAACATGGAGCATGTGACTATCTGATTAAACCCGTGCGTATCCATGAGCTGAAAAACATCTGGCAGCATGTTTTCAGGAGGAAGAGAAATAAAAGAAAGGAGTTGGAGCACTCAGAGGGTGTTGAAGATGTAGAGTGGCAAAAAACGGGATTAGAAAATGCTATTAATACATCCCAAGGGACGATAAGGAAAAATAATCCCAATGAAGAAGAGGATCATGGAGATCAGGAGAACGATCCTTCTACACTGAAAAAGCCTCGGTTTATCTGGACAAGGGACCTGCATCGGCAATTTGAACATGCAGTAAACTACTTAGGAATTGAAAGTAAGTTCAAACTAGCACCTGTTTATTATAGCCACAAAAAAAATATCTTTTAATTGTATCTAGTTTTTGAAGTAATGGTTTTGTCTTAACTTCCTTTGATTCAGAAATAAAGTTAAATTCTTTTGCAGGAATGGCTGATTTTTTTTTTCTATGTTCAGTGATGAGATTGATGTTGTCTTCTAATGTAATAGTTGCTGCCATAAGATATTTGAGCAAAGCCAAAACAATTTATGAGTTTTTATTATGCAGATGCTGTGCCCAAAAAGATACTTGAATTACTGTCTGTTAAGGGACTTACAAGGGAGATTGTTGCAAGCCACTTGCAGGTACTTATTCTTTTGTTAAATATGTTGCTTCTTTCAAATTTGTCTACAGTAATGTTTCTTAATCTTTCTTGCATTGGCTATGCCAAAGGTAGACAATGTCAACATGGTTCTCTTCAAGGTTGAACATGTCATTGTATTATTATAACATGCAAGAATCATTTCCTTTGATTTTTCTCCTGAAGTGGTCATATGCTGAGGGTGAGCACTGATTAAATAACATGAGAAGTGTTGATGGAAGGGGTAGGTAGTTCTTCAAATCAAAGGAAAAATTTGAAGAACGAAATCTAGTAAAGCATTTAATAGGATTGGGTATGAACTGGAAATCATGTCTTTCTACTATGTGTGTGATACACCTTAAACGAAAGTTGCATATTATTAGATTGATGGCTATACGGTACAGTTCTCTGTATTGGTTATTATTGGATCTACAATATGGTTTTTGCAGTGGTGTGTAAAAAAGGAGTTGACAAAAAGGGTTGTTGCCCTCACTTTAATGGGAATTTGAACAAAAGAGGACACATTCTAAGTAAATGCTCAGAGAGGATTTTCAATGTATTCCAAAAAAATGTTTCAGTTTTATGTTGAAGTATGGTCTCTTGTTGGTAGTAATTTGGAAAGGCAGTTGTGTTCTGAAAATATGTTCTTTCAAGATTTTTTATTGTGATCAACATTTTTTGTCTCTATGTTGTGTAGTAAATGGTTATGTTTCTTACATTTGACTGATTGTCTGGGCTTTTGCCATTACATACATCTATATAAAATTTGAAGAACCAAGGAGATTGGGCATCAGACTTTCGGAGATCGGAGGTCAGCTTGTTGGTGTTCGCAGAAGTGAAGGATGGACAAGGTAGAAGAGACACCCGATTCCCGACAAACCTAAAGGCAAGTTGAGCTTCTCAGTTCGGAGTTTCGGTGGTCAGGCTTTCGGAGATCGGGCATTGGGCTTTCGAAGATCAGAGGTCAGCTTGTTGGCTTTCGCAGAAGCGAAGGTAGGAAAAGGTAGAGGAGAATCCTAAACCCCGACAAGACTAAAGGTAAGTAGAGCTTCTCAATTTGGAGTTTCACCTCCAAACTTCAACCCTTGACAAGTCTAAAGGCATGTCGGGCCTCTCTGTTCGGGGTTCCACCTTAAGCTTTTCCAAATGTAAAGTATGCAAACGGTAAGAAGGAAGAGCGACGCTCAACCCCCAAAACAAAGTTAGAGGAAAGTTGCCAACAACGTACAAGTAACTTCATAACCAAAGTTGGTGACAGTCCTCAATAGGTATTCCTGTTTGGTAGCTGGGTAGTAGGAAATATTATCATGTAAATCTTCCAGCTGGATCAAAAGCATAAATCAGGCCCTCTTGGGCACTTTTGTAATTACTTACTATTATTATTAATATAAATATAGGCTATTAGCCTTTTGCCAAAAAAAAAAAAATTGAAGAACCAACAAGATGGTTTCTAGTATTTTCTAGTCTTTTAATGAAATGCTTTTAAGATGATCTGTATAAGAGCTGTGAATAATATGGCCTACAGGAGATTGAAAATTTAAAAGACAAGTGATGCTCATTTTTAATCTAATCCTATAATTTAAAGCAGTGGTCATTCCAAGTGTTTTCATGATGACAAACATGCAATGAATTTTGTTCCTCCAAAGGACTCTTAGATTTTGGCAAGAAGGGAAAGAAGAAAAGAAGACTTGCCACTATTGTCGAAAAGCAGAACATATGAAGAAATGCTTCCCAAAGTTTAAGAGATGACAACAAAGACTACAAGTGGCTTTTCTCATTCATGGGAGAAGATCATTGTGGAACCAAATTGTTGTTTGTAGGATAGTAGGCATTCTTGGCCTATGCGCATGTGTGAGTACATGTCCCAAAGGATAGAATGATCATCATGGATTTGACTATGATAGAGGGTAACATGATGGATCAAGGAGGGAGCCATCTAGCTCTCATCACTTTATTCCTCGTATTGCTTGATAGGTGGTAAAAAATTGTGATGCAAGGCCCCATTATGCAATCATTATTATGCATTTCATAAAATGGCTTTCTGGTTTGCAACTCTTCAGAAGATGATGGGGCTGCGTCAAGGTTCCAATATCAATAAGACTTTAGTTGGTGTTTGATTTTTCAAGATCATTTATCGGAAGAGTGTTGACTTCAGTTTTTGGATGATGGTTGTGGAATTTTGAAGCTTTTTCCTTGCAGACTTGGAATAAGATCATAACTTATGGACTTGATTATTTTGGATCAAGGTCCTAGACATTAACATGGCAGATCCTATGGATGGGACTTGAGTGTTTTTCTTCATATTGTGTTGCTTCTAGAGCATATGTGCATTGCGTTGAGGATTTAATTATTGACATCTTGTCCAATTAGTCTCTCATTTTGACTTCTTTGGATGATTGGTTACCAGTGACTTGCTTCATGTTTTGGCCATGCATTTCGGGATGTTGCAGGCCTTCGTAGCTGGTTCATAGTATTGGTAAATTGGAGTCATTGAATTACCATTCAAATTCACATGAAGCTTCAGCACTAGGCCATCATCAACAATTGAGTAGATTCTATATGGGATTTCTCTCTAGGGGGATGTTGATTAGTGGGGAAATGACTAGTTCTTGGTGATTCATTTGTGATAGTACTAGTATTCCTCTCACATTTAGATGGGTGGTTAGCTGTTATTCCTTGATGAAGAGTCAAGACATATATGCCATTTATTTTGTGGAGAATGGAGGTTTGCTTCTGGTTTGATCCAGGCCCAGTACTTGATCACATGGAGAAACTGTCTACTATTCAGGCAGAGCATATAAAAGCAATAATTGGAGCACTGCATGGAGTTATAGTCTCTTAGTTTTGTTGTTTTTTCAGATTGCTCATTCCTTCTTAGGGAATCACTAAGGATTTTAGAGAGAGGTCAGCTACAATGAGGTGACTTCATTTGAGGAAAAATATGCAAATCAGCAAGATGGGATACATGCATTTTGTCCCTTTGAAGTCATAATGGCTTAGGCTAGATAATTCTTACCACTCCCATGTCTTTCTCGATCAACTCATTAATTATGGAAGTCAAGTGAGAAATTCCTTGGTGAAGCATCAATAATAACTACACAAGCCTAAGAATTGTCTCAATTCAGTGTTTTTGCCTGCCCTTTCCTTAATTGCTTGAATCTTGGATTCATCCACTTTGACTCTTTTGCCATAGATAATATGCTGGTGCCCTATCATGATTCAGTTGCACAAAAACACACTTGCTTTCCTTGGAAAAGAAACTATTTATCTTTACAACATGCAAGACAATCTTAAGACAAGTCAATCTTTAGATGTGCCAGGAGTCCTACAATTTACAAATTCTTAACAATAGAGCACATGCTTGAGGTAAGGAACAAACTTCATGAGATAAGGCTGGAATACCCCATTCATGATAGCTTGAAAAGTTGCTAGCAAATCAATGCATTCAAAAGACATAACCAGAAATACAGTGTCCACGGTGACTCCTAAATATCATCTTCTGCATATCCTTTGATCACCTCATAATTTGATAGCAGCATGAATCGTGTCAATCTTAGAGAAATAGTTGCTCCATACAATTCATCAACCAACTCATCCACTCTAGGAATACAAAATAGGTTCATATTTTTCTTGTTCATGATACAACAATCAATGCTCATGAGTAAAGAACCATCCTATTTCCTAGCCAATACCAATTCACCTAATTCACCTTGTTTGAGGCAGATGTAAGAAACAATTCATATGGTAGGTTTTTGTTGACTCCACCTGATTCACCTAAGCATTGGTTAAGTTACACCACTATGTACCTTTGCATCAATTTCTTTCCAATCTTGGGAGAAGTAGATCCATTACCAACATGATTAGCATCAATAAGATTGACAACATGATTATTATCAACGAAAGGAAGGTTATCAATAACAAAAATCAGAAGACTATTAGTAGAGGTAGAATTAACATCAGAATCAGCAGAAGTGGAGGCATTAACACAATACTTTGCTTGCCTCCCTATGTTTTCTTACATCTTAACTCAGCTGTTTCTTTTGCAAGCCACTATGTGATTTCCCAAGACTAGTTAATCTCTTCTCTAAACAAAAAATATCGTACTTAAACACCTTCAACTTAGACAATATCTCGTTCTGAGTACCCTTCCCTTGAATATAAAAATGGAATTTAGGTGAACTGTGGGCCAGCAAAATCCCAATAACCTCATCTAACTTTTTGTAGTAAGCAACTTCTTTGTGGAAAGGATTTTTTGGGTCCCACATGCAATCCACCACAAATCCTTGGTCCTGAAAGCAATCTTGATATAAAATTCCCATGATTGAAAATTATGTCTCGTCAACATGGGGATCCCTGGAATTGTTCCAATTTCAGGAACACTAAAAACATAGTATAATTTTCAAAATGCTAATAAAAAATATACTGCTTGAAGAGCATCAAACTGGATTTGTAATGGTTGGAAAATTGGCTCAAATGGAGTCCATGTGAAAAAGTTAAGAACTCTTGAAGATCAAATCTCAAAACTGCCCTTTGGATCCAGTGGATGCTGAATATTTAACCATGCTATCATGAGCTTTCAGCCATTGCCATGATCATGTGCCACTAACCTTGGGGGCCGGTCTTTCCATGGCAATTTTGGAGGCCAAGATGGATTAATTTTTCAGGGAACAAATTAGATCTTTTTTAAAAAAAATCATTAGGAATCTACTTGTGCAATTTGGTACACATTGCACCTGGATGCAATTATAGGACCTATACAGAAAAACTCTTGCATTGGAGCCTCATGAATCCAATTCTTTTCGAACAAATCCCTATTTTCGCCAAACTCCATGAGAAATGCAGACCTGGATTCAGAAAATGTCCCCTACTCACACATTTTGATGGGTGTCTTTTTTTCCAAAAATTGAACTTTTATAGAGGAAAGAAAAATGTGACCCAATGAGGTATTGCCGCTTCTTTGTGCACCTTGCAGCAACAAAGGATCAAAACCTCAGGAAATTTAATCTGTAAGGTCTGATATCATGAGACATTATAATCACAGGTTGATATTCAAACAAACTCCACAAGGATTGAAGAGAAAATAGCAATACATCGTTGTGTTAAAAACATCAAAGAAAAGATTCTCACCATATACATAAAATGATTCAATACAAGTGACTAATAGGTGATAGGTATGTGTGTATTTATATATCTCTCAACAAGTCACACAAGGGGATGATAACTCACTAAGGCTCTAACCCTATACAATATAACTGTAATTTACACATGTAGGCCCATTAACACCTAGACACATTAACACATGCAAGTTACACCTGCACAGTACACATAACCCATAGTATACCTCAAGCATTGGTGACTCAAAAGGACCCAACAAGATGGGTTTGTCACTCTTGACACTTTCAATCATTCCTTCCTTGAGTATCTTTCAGTTTCAGTTGTTTTCTATAGCATTCAATTTTTTGCCATCTTCTTTAAATGAACTTTCTATACAATTACCTTGATTTGCACCCTGAATATGGAGCATGCATTCTCTTTGTACAGGCTGATTTACAGAATGGCACATATGTGCATGTCCTTTTTGTTCTCATGCACTTTGACTTCATAATTGAAACATCTGCATGTTAGCAAATATATGCCATATCATCCACAACTCTCCTGATGACCTCATCATCAACTTGTTGACCTATTTCCCTATAATTCCTTAATGAGACCAGATGACTATGCCACAATTCTTATGGTTGATGTAATATGCAGGTTGGCCAGCTCCTTTATGTTTTTTCTGCCATGCTGAATTGGTAAAGCATATCCATTAAGATGTTCCCTTGGTTGCCATTGCCTGCCATGCCCTGCCATGCCCTGCCATGCATCCATGATTTCATTTGTTAATGTGGTGGAATTGAAGTAAGTTCATATGGAGTCCAATCTAATGCTTTGACTTTCTCATATGGTGGAACTAAATTGGTTGATGTGATTGGAGATTTGAGCTTATCTGTCCTTTTGTACAAGACCTCATTAACTAAAGAGGAGTTTAAAGGATTAGAGAGCAAGAGTGATTTTGAGAAGCATGCCAAAGAGCATATAATTAAAGAAAAATTCAAATAAAGAAAACAATCTGATTAAGAGTCTTTTCCTTCCCTTAAGCCAATCAAATCTGAAGGAAGCGTGTATAATTACAAAATAATGTAATTAATGTTATAAATATGGATTATGGAATCAAGGAATAGAAGATCACGAGAGTTATAGACCAAGATCGACCCTTGACTTTAAAAAACTTGATGATGTAGTGATTGGGTCCTCAAAGATCCTTTATTGCTTTAAATTTTCCCCTGCTACATGCTTTTAGGATCCAATTAGCCAAAAGGGTGATGGATACATACACATGGTCAACTAGGTAGAGTTTAAGTATGGGAATGGTTGTAATGAGAAATGGATTATAGGACAATCAAGACATAGGTCAGAAAAATGATTATATTGTAGGCATATGAAGCCTAAGAGGCCAAGATACAAACTATAGGAGTGGTATTTATAGTTGTCGGAAGGGTGTAGAAGGTTTTTAGGGTGGCTAGAAATAGGTAGGTAACCTTTAAAAGTGGTAAGGAATGAGCTGGAATTGTCTAGAGTTAGTTTGAGGTAGTTGGAAGAAACAATGCTTTGTGGATCCACAACATGGAGTAAACTTAGAGCTAAATACATGTTTCTCCTATAGGAAATCAGGTCCACTTGGGTCATTTGGCACCTATCCCATCATTATTGGAGCTATAACATAGAAGTTAGATTTGTGAAATCCAATTTGGTGAGGACTTAGCCAAATTTTAAGATTTTGGGTTTCCAGCAGGGTATAGCTTTAGCATCCAGTTTTGTTTTTGGGAAAATGGATTAATAGTCATTTCATTGGTATTTGAGTCTTTTGTAATGCTTGGTGAGGTTTTCAAAGGCATTAGGTGAACTGGGTTGAGTTAAAAAAAACCAAGCAAAAGTAACAAAAAATGACATATAGTGACAAAAGATGACAAAGGCTAAGAGAGCCAAACAAAGGAAAAGGAAATTAAGAGAAGAGGACTATGTGACAAAACAACACCAAGCACCTTACCAACTCCATTATATGTGTGTGAATTAAGGGATTAGGTTTTCTCAAAAGCGACTAATTGTAGGCTAGTTTGGTGTTTTGTAAATTGATGATATTTGATAAGTGGACTAGGGGTTGAAACTTGAACTTGATTATAGTGAAAGGGTCATGGACCAAACAAAGATTTGATAAGCAAGGATTGGCATCTGCTAGTGCATTGTGTGCACGATGCATGATGGTTGACTAAAGACACACTACAAGTTACGAGTAAAGCGAAAGAAACATGCATATCATCAAAGCACTAGGAGTCGCATAGAAGTAACATTAGAATATTGATGAATGACTTTGGTTTTCCAAAAGAATTGGTGCAGTTTGTATACAACAAAAATTCTGTGCTAAATTTTTTTTATCTTGAGGGGATTGTTGGCTTTTTGGCCACCCATTATGATTATTGATACGAAATGGATAGGATTATCTAAAGAAAATTTGTCACTTCAACTCTAGATGCCATGAGTCAATTTGTGTTTGTTAGGTGGCATCACTTACCTTGACACCTCAAGGCTTTGTTTTAGCCATTAACTATCCTTTCAAACTCCCTTTGACCCTTAACACTTCTCCTAGGTCTCCAAGATGGGCTTAGTATAGTTCGAACCCTTTGGTGTCAAGTTAACCCTTAGCAGATTCGCTGTTAATTGCACCCAATAGGTTCAATCTAGATTGAAGCTGTCCAACTTTAGAGTAAATCAGTCAAAAATGGAATGGGTATTTAGAGGCATCCTATATCTATTCCAATCATTAGACACACATTACCACCAGCGCAGTGCGTGCATCTAAAGCTCACAAATATAAGCATTTTTCTTTTAGGTTTCATTAGCTGCACTTGTGGGTGGGATTCCAATATTAGGAGATTTTGTTGACAGAAAAAATTAGAGAGCCTTCCTTTCTTGTCTATTAGGAGTCCCCAACCTCTTGAAATCACCTCAATATATCTCACTTACTTCTATCCCAAGGGAAGGTTTATGCACTGAAACATCTCAAGGTAAGTATTTTGACATTTCATCTTAATATTACATGTTTTGATTGCATGACAACACATTTGCAGGTTCTTATTAAGTTAAGCAAGTCTTGTTTCCCAAACATTTTAAATTCATCCTATTGGGTTGTTTATTGTTATTATTCAAAGGTTAGGTTGTTATATTCTATATTGATTCCTTTTCTCAACAAGCTTAGTGTCTTATCCTTGGAGAGTCCATTGTAATCAATACATATTCTTCTTATGTTTTCCCTTTAATATAAACTTGGTCATGTACACTTGGTTAGAGAATAAATCCAATGCATGCTGTACAATTTAAACTCTTTTCAGCATTTCACTATGCAATTGTTTTGTCAAGAGAAACTTTGAACACATTGACTTATTATAATGAACCTATTAGCAGCTTGTCACACACACCAGCTACTAAGGTGTATATCTCCACATAAAATATACAAGGTTTTATAACATTTCAAAAACATGAACTTGTGGGAAAAATAATTCATCATGATAGGATAACAAACTTGTGTTCAAGCACACAATATTGTCTTCTATTTGAAAATCTTTGTCCCAAAAGCTTGAGGACCAAGTGGAATCTTTTCCCACACATCATTTTTCATTTGCTTCTTTGTTCTTTTCTTGGAGATGATTAAATACCTCTAGTTAAATATATAGAAGATTTGAGTATTTTTTCCCACTTGGAACACTTGGACATATCCAAGACAATCAAGGAATGTCTTGGATGTCCCTAGCCATCCTGGGAATGGAAAAATGTCCCATAGACATTCTAGTGGTTTCTATGATATTCTAGGGATGTTCCTCAAACTAGAAGACCTAAAGAAGCTTCACTCTAGGAATGCAAGAAGTTCCTTGAAACCTTCTTGGAATGAGTTGGCACTATGTTTAATGAGGTATGTTACATTAGAGGAAAGTTTTAAGTCCCTCTACTCATACCACTTTGTGTTGCTTAACCACTTTGTCTTTCCCCTTTTATCTGCTCTCTTCTTTGCAAAACTCTATTATTGAATGTAAAAGGGCTCCAAGGATGATTCCCCTATACCAGGGCTTGATTGTGTTTATTGTTAATTATGTTAGACTAAGGAATTCTATAATCCCTTGTCATGTTCACAAGAGAAGAAATAACAAAGGGAAAAGGGTGGTGGATTTCATAAGCTCTAGTTTTGGACCACTTAGTGATAACCTTGTAACCCTAGAAGAATTCTAGAATGATAGAGTGTGAGTGTGAGTCGGATTTAGAGATTGATGTTTTCCTTTCCATAGACAAGAATTTCGAGTTTCAAGAGAGAAAGGATGTGGCGGGTTATAGTAAAGGATTTGTGCTTGTAAGGGAAGATAAATAGTAAAGGATGGGTTCCCTAGGTAGAACCCTTAGGCCCTTGTTGGTGGTGTTTTTTGCTATGAAAAAGGGAATTGAGAAGATGGGTTGCAATAGTGCCTAGGAGACTCCAAAGAAAGGTGGAGACTAGAGGATGGATGTAGTAGTGCCTAGGAGACTCCAAAGAATTGGTGGTGCCTTCCCTGTATTTAAGATCCATGCTCTACCCCTCCCAAGGATTCTACCTTTCCCTTCAAAAATCTTGAATACCTATAGGATGTTGTTGAAGTGGTTAATCATATTATACAAAATTTGGGGTCTCTTCATGATGCCTTTGATGTGCAACATAACCAAACTAAATGGGTTTTTTTTAGATTAACAAACTTAATATTATGCTTTCTATCATGGACAAGAAGCTTAAAGGGGAAATCCAGGTACCTTCAGAGGAGGTAATAATGTTTCAACTATGGGATGCAATATGTGAGATCAACAAACTAGTTTCTGAATGTGCCAATTAGAAAGAGAAAATTGCAGGTCTTGAGGAAGAGCTCTAGTAGGTTAAGGACAATTATACCATTAGAATTGCTGCCTTGGAAAATGACATGAAAATCAAAGACAACCTCAATAAGGTCATTGAGGTTAGTAAATGCACAATAAAAAACAATACTATGGGTCTTAAGATTTTGAGTGATAAATTGAAGAATTCGGTTGAGGAATTTGGGATCCCAATTACTCAAATGGATGGTAAGGGGAATATAGTCGGTCTAAGTTCAACAACAAGAAGTAGTAAGAAGAAAACCCGTGTGTAGGAAAAGCTTAGGAATTTGTAAACCTACATAAGAGCTTTTATAAAGAAGAACCAGAGGCCATAGAAACTCTAAATAGACTTTAATCTTTTGTGTATTTGTGCTTTGCTCTGTCTCTTTGTTTTGTGTTTTGGACTATTGTAGTAGTTGTGCTGGCGTCTATTTTAGGTCAGCTTATGTTTGGCTGATGTTTTGTTGGTTGTATGAGGGTTACAAGTCCCTTCAAAACTTGCTTTACCGCTTAATCAAAAATAGTTGATATAGTCTAACCAAGATGTGGGGAATGAGCTTAGAGACCCCAAACAATTTTCTAGCCTTATAATGCAAGGTGTTAAGAATTTGGAACTAACAGATATGTCTATGTTTTGCTATGAATTTTTTTTGTTATTAGATGTTATAATAGCATTGTGAAGAGAATGACGATGATGATCTTTGGGGAAGTTGCCATGCTTATTTATGCCTGTTCATTGTTTGTACCTTAGAATCGCTCAGTAATCTTCAACACAAAGTGGAGGGATTGTAGGTTGGCCTTATCCACATGCAATCATTATCCCTCGTAGGCCACATCTTATGCATCTAGTGGATCCCGCGGGCCATTGAGTGGCCTTATCCACCCATTTTTTGGGATTTTTCATGATTATTTGGCTCCTTTTTGTTCGTGACAAGCTGTCATATATATGTGTGTGTGTGTGTGTGATGCAGGGACTTCCAAATGTCATAACTTTTGACTTGGAAGTCCGTTGAGCTGAAATTTTACGTGGAGAAGCATCTCAGAGAGTTGAATCCAATGCAAATTCAATTGGACCATATCTCAACACTTTTCTGGAGCCAAATTCCTTCACCTGAGGCCTGAAATTAGACTTTGTGTTTTTTCGAGAATTTTCCAATTTGTAATTTTTAGTTATTTTTTATTTCCTACCTGTAATTAGATTAGCGAGTTGAAAATTAGTGTCACTCGTGTTAGCTTTGAATAATTAGTAACTTTCGTAGCCATGCAGTTAAGCATGCATAATTACCAAAAATGAAAAATTAAAAATCTTGTAAAAATCTGCCAAAAAAGGTAATTTTTGGATTGTAGCTATAAGAGGTTTTATTTTTAGTTGTAGAAGGGGAATGAAAGGAGAATAATGAAGAAAAATTAATTCATTTCTTTGTGCTTTTGTGTTTTTTTTGTTTCCACATTAATGTTGATTATTATGTTGTGAAATGGTTGCATCATTTGGTATCAGAGTAGGAAGATGGGTTGGAGAGGAAGAGGAAGAGGAGGTTTGTCCAGATGCATATAGATATGCAGAACCTACAAAGGCAAGTAGAGAATTTACAAACCTAATGGAAATCAGAGAATGGTACAAGGAGGAGATGATTTAGATGAAGAGATAGGCCAAGGAGGTGTAGATCGGTATGCAAAACTTGAAAAAGAACAATTAGGGTGCATGAGTTTTGAAGAGAGAATGCTCGGGGCCTTAGAAGGAAAAAATGAAGGGATTAAGACCGAAGTTTCAAAGTATGCATCTAGTCTTAAACCAAAGGAGTTGATAGATTGGCTGAATGATATGGGGAAATTCTTTGAATGGAAGTCTATGACAGAGGAAAAGAAGATGAAATTTAGATGCACCAAGTTAAAGGGTCATGTAATGATTTGGTGGGATCATTTACAAAAGGAACGAGCTAGGAAGGGAAAGGATAAGATAAAGACCTGGAACAAAATGGAGAAGAAGTTGAGAGAATTTTTTTTGCCTAGAGACTATGCACAAACCCTTTTTTGTAGGTTTCAAAATTTAAAGCAAAATTTATCTTCTGTGCAAGATCATACAAATGAATTTTACAAGTTTTTTATTCGTGTAGAGTATCAAGAAACTGATGAACAAATGGCTGCTAGATATGTAAATGGCCTGAAATTATCTGTTCAAGATGAGCTGAGCATGCATCGGGTTAGCAGTATGGAAGAGGCATACTAGTTGGTTCTAAAGGCGAAAGAAAAAAAAGTAGGCAATATCTTCAAAGGAATTCGTGTAGAGTATCAAGAAACTGATGAACAAATGGCTGCTAGATATGTAAATGGCCTGAAATTATCTGTTCAAGATGAGCTGAGCATGCATCGGGTTAGCAGTATGGAAGAGGCATACTAGTTGGTTCTAAAGGCGAAAGAAAAAAAAGTAGGCAATATCTTCAAAGGAATAGAGGAAGAAGGGGTTCAACATCCCCATTTTGGGGTGGTTTGAATTATAGCAAGGGAGAGTCATCCCAAGGAGCAGAGAAACAAAAAGATGCTCGGCGAGGTCCTCAAAATAAACAAAGAGGAAGGGGGTTTTAGAGGGGTAGAGGTTATGGTGGAGGTAGAGGATGGGAAAACCAAAGAAGGCCTTTCACTTGTTTTAGATGTGGAGAAGAGGGTCACAGAGCACTTGAATGTTCTAATTATAACATGTAAGAAAGAAATCAAGGAGGACAACCTAGGGTGAACCTGGTTCAAGCTGAGAATGAAGGAGAAGGGGCATAACTAGAGGTTTCATTGGATGTGGGAGAATGTCTTATGATGGGAAGAGCGATGATAATCTTAGAGAAGGACAAAGAACAGGCTAAAAGTTCTGATGGTTCATGGATTCGAACCAATATCTTTCGAATTAGATGCACTTCAAGAGGAAAGGTATGTCAAGTTATTGTTGATGAAGGTAGTTGTGAGAATATGTTTTTTAGGGAAATGGTAGACAAACTGAACTTACATTGTGAAAAACATCCCCATCTTTATTGTATTGCATGGTTTAAAAAGGGAAATGAAGTCGTTGATAAAAGATGTTTGATTAAATTTAGCATAGGAAAGATCT
>CM021100.1:645365493-645567703 GCA_007115665.2 Sequoiadendron giganteum
AAATGGTTATCAGCTGATCCGGATCCGAGAAGGGGATGAGTGGAAGACAACCTTCAAAACTAGAGATGGCTTATATGAGTGGATGGTTATGCCATTTGGATTATCTAATGCACTAGTACTTTTATGTGGCTAGGAATATTGTTCTAAGATCTTACATTGGTAAGTTTGTAGTAGTTTATTTTGATGATATTTTGGTTTTTAGTAAAAGCAAAGAAGAGCACTTGCAACACTCGAGGATCATCTTGGGTGTATTGAGGAGGGAGAAACTCTATGCAAATTTGAATAAGTGCAAGTTCATGCAAGACAATTTGGTATTTTTGGGTTTTGTCATCTCTAGAGATGGTGTCAAAATGGATGCAAAAAAGGTCACGACAATTCTAGAATGGCCTAGTCCGAGCAGCATAATAGAGATAAGAATTTTTCATAAGTTGGCCACTTTTTATCAAAAGTTCGTTCAAAATTTAAGTAGTATTGTAGCACCTATAACAAATTGCACCAAAGGAATTTGTGTGGACTAAGGAAGCTGGGGAGAGTTTCAAGTACCTCAAGAAGAAGGTAATAGAAGCTCCTATATTAGCACCACCAAATTTTTGTAAGGTATTTGAAGTGGAATTTGATGCCTCATGTGGGCATAGGAGTTGTGCTTAGCCAAGCAGGTAAACCCATAGCCTTCTTTAGTGAAAAGTTGAATGAGGTGAGAAAGAATTATTCTACTTATGATGTGGAATTTTATGCAGTTATTCAAGCCTTGAGACATTGGAGGCATTATCTAGTTTCCAAGGAGTTTGTGTTGTTTTACAGACCATATTGCATTGAAATACCTGAACACACAAAAAAATTTGAATAGCAGGCATGCCGAATTGGTCTCTTTCTTACAGGGCTACACTTTTGTTTTGAAGGACAAGTTAGGGAAACAAAACTAAGTTGCAAATGCCTTGAGCAGGCGTGCTATACTTTTGACCACAATGGAAAGTGAGGTAATTGGTTTTGATGCCATCAAAGATGAATTTGATGATGATTTTTGGGAGATTGTGGAACAACTAAAAGCTCTAGTAGTTGGCACCATGGAGCACATTAGGGGTGAATATTTTATGCATGATGGTTACCTCTTTAAAGGAAAACAATTATTTATTCCAGTTGGCTCTATGAGATAAAATATTGTCAAAGAACTTCATAGTAGTGGGTTGGTTGGACATTTTGGAAAGGATTAGACAATAGCCTTGGTAGAAGACAAATATTATTGGCCAAAGATGAAAAGGGACATAACTAAGTATGCGACAAGGTGTCGAATTTGTCAAGTGGCTAAAGGACATTCACAAAATACAGGGTTGTATATGTCATTACTAGTACCCACATAACCATGGTCAGAATTGAGCATGGATTTTGTGTTGGGGCTACCAAACATGCAACGAGGTAACGACTCTATTTTTGTGGTTGTTGATAGATTCTCGAAGATGGTTCATTTCATTGCTTGCAAGAAAACTAGTAATGCAACGAGGGTGGCAAAATTTATTTTTTTCAGAAGTTGTTAGATTGCATGGTGTTCCAAACACTATTACATTTGATAGGGATACCAAGTTTTTAAGTCATTTTTGGAGGACTTTATGGAAGAAGATGGGGACTAAGTTACAGTTCAGTAGTGCCTATCACCCTCAAACAAAAGGGCAAATAGAGGTAGTCGGTTGGAGTTTTGGAAACTTGTTAAGGTGCATTGTTGGAGAGAAGTCCAAACAGTGAGACTTGGCATTGCCCCAAGCAGAATTTGCATACAGTAGTTCAGTGAATAGATCAACAGGTAAATTACCATTTCAAATTGTTTATGGCAAGAGTCCTAAGGTTTTTTTAAGATTTGGTGCAGCTACCAATGAGAGATAGAATCAATGATGATGGGGAAGCATTTGGAGAAAAACTTCAACAATTGCAAAAAGATGTGAGACAAAAGTTTCAAGAAAGTAATAGGAGGTACAAAACTGCAGTAGATGCTGGTAAGCGACATCAACTATTCAATGAAGGTGATTTAGCAATGGTATATTTGAGAAGAGAGAGATTTCCTACAGGAACTTACCACAATTTAAAGTACAAGAAAATTGGTCCTTGCAAGGTTATGAAAAAGATCGATGACAATGCTTATGTGGTAGATCTACCAACTCATTTAGATATTTCCCTTGTGTTTAATGTTTCTGATTTATATTCTTTCCATGGAGAGGAACATGATAATGACAGTGAGGAGGGAGTGGATGGCAACAACAAATTCCGAGCAGGCAAAGGGAAAAGATTACACATGTTCTAGATAAGAAGACCATTCACACTTGGCAAGGTCAATATATAACAAGTATCTAGTCCAGTGGGAAGGATAAGCACCATCGAATAACACATGGGTTACAGAGTGGGAATTGAAGAAGCTGGATCAAGACAAGTGGCAACAGTTTGAAGACAACTTACAGGAGTTTTGTTCTTTTCAACTAGAGGAGAATGATGCAGGGACTTCCGGAGGTCATGACTTCTAACTTGGGAGTCTATTTGAGCTGAAATCTTATGTGGAGAAGTGTCTTAGGATAAGCATGCAAAATTACCAAAAATGACAAATTAAAAATCTTGTAAAAATATGCCAAAAAAGGTAATTTTCAGATTGTAGCTATAAGCTATAAGAGGTTTTATTTTCAGTTGTAGAAGGGGAATGGAAGGAGAATAATGAAGGAAAATTAATTCATTTCTTTGTACTTCTATGTTTTTTTGTTTCCACATAAATGTTGATTATTATGCTGCGAATTGGCTGCATCAGCATGCGTGTTGCTTTTTGGTATCTTAACTAGATTCTAAAAGGTTTTCTTAATCTATTTGTTTTCTAAATATTGAGGAAAGGTTACAATTACAAATGTAGCTCGGCAGATAAACAAAGATATCTTGTCATTCTATAAACACAGAGCCATAAAACAAAAAAACTATCAACCCCATGCTTTTATTAAAAAGAAATAATTTATTTTTTCAGTGCTACTTCCGTCAGTGGCATGTATCTCATCTTTGCCAGCTAATATGCTGGCTGAAAGATGCTACTAATCTCTTAAGCACCTTTCATTTCAGTAATTTGGAACTAAAAAATCAAATATCTAACAATTATGAGAAATTAATCTCCACTTATTTTCCACGGAATGATTTGACCTAACAATAGATTTAAATTTCTTTCTGTGCCTAAGTTCTAGTGGACCGCTCAAAACTTTCTTTCAGCATCCTTAAATGGGAAAGACCATGTATATTAAAAAAGAAGTCAAATGTTTGAGACCATGCATATATATATTGATGATTGGTAAATTCCCCTTGCAAGGTGTCCTCATGCCACAACTGAGGGGCATCTCTTTTGTCAAATTCACTTAGGTTTGGCATCTAGCCTCATCCATTGAGGTATGTGGTGGGTTATCCAATTCATCATTTTTACTTTTTTAAACATGTAGCTTGTCTCTGGGGGATTTGAACACATGTCTGCATTGTGAAAGACAATACGATTTACCACTAGACCTCATCCCATTTAATGCACCTTTTCTAGATATATTTACCACTTCAAAATCAATTTTATCAGCTTGGGAAAAGACTTTGGAGAGTTTTCTTCTCATCTATATGTTTTTCAATTGCTTTGATCTTAGATGAAAATAATTGAAAACTGCAATGGATATGCAAAGCAGTATTGCCCACCTAGTTTTATCTTTGTCTTCGAGTTTCCGTTTCTTTGTCGTTGTTTCTAACACTTATGATTATCTACACAGAAATATAGGCTTTCTCGTAAAAGGTCATATGAAGGAGGATATCCTCAGCGTGCATTGCATTATTCATTTGGAATGACACCAGAAGAAAATTATGGTTCAAATAATTTCCATGGAAGGTTCAAGGTTCCAGCAATTATAGCATCAGGCCAAACAGTACCTCAAAGTTGGGTTGCATTGCAAAATGAGCTATCAGGGAGTTCAAAAATAAATAATGTGTTAAAGTTAACTGAGGAGGAGTTCCTTTTGCAGGAACCAAATGAAACTGTAGATTGCAACCCTTTAAACAGAATAATCTTTGGGGATCCGTTGATGAACGCTCAAAGAAACAACCTTCAAATGTCTCCTAATCAAATTGAAATAGAGAAATATTCTCAGATTCAGCACCAGATATCTTCCATTGATGATGTGGGCCCATCAATGAGTGGTACATCCTTGGGATTCAACAAAAACTTTCAGAAGAGTGCAACAGTTGATGTTACATCTGGAAATGTGGGTTGTAGTTCATTAAACTATAACTATTTAATGAATCAACATGAAAATGTATTCACTTTTCCTGAGGACCTGAAATTACATGTACAACCACAGAGTACACAACTTCAAGGCACACATGCTCTAAATTTGTCACCTGTTGATTGTCTACAGACACAACTGCTTTCAAATGATTTCAGGGCTTTTTCTTGTATAGCTGATGACAGCACTAGTGGCAATGATATTATTAGTTGTTCTAGTTCACTTAGAGCAAACCATATGTTGCCACTTGCATCTTTTGATTATTTAGAGAATGGAAGTCATCCAAACATAGACAACAGGAACCATGATATCCCCATGTTATCAGTGGAAAACTTCTCTTTGTCAAGCTCTATTGGTTTGTCTGCCCCACAATCATCTATCGTCAGAGATTTTAAATTGCAGGCATCAGGATTGAAAACTCCTAGTGGTATTTATGAAACCAGGAATTCACAGGGTATGTACATTGGTCCTGATGAGAAGGAACCAGACTTGAGCCAAATTGTTAGTTCTACCCAATTTCAAGGTTACAGCCAGGCCACTTCTGGATTTGATGCACATGTTCTGGGATTTCAAGAGAGGAAAGTCGTGAATCTTGTTACAGAACAGTTTGATCTTCCAGGTCAACTGGCATCTGAAGCTGAACCTCAGTCAACTGTTCATAGTACTCAACGTCAGAGGGATCACAATGTGGTTGATAATGGACTGGGATTTAATGGTGGAAATATAACAGACTTGATAGGGTATCTACAAGTTGATCGTAGACTGCTTTTGGACCAGTTTTCACCATCATATGACACCATGGGCCTCATACTCAAACAGGTTTGCACTCCCTTCTTGACAATTGCCTTACCATTCAAGAGAATGAGAAGATAAAAAATGGGTTAATTATTCAGAATATCACTTCGTGTCTTGCATTTCTCTTCATAATCTTCAACTTTATTATTCTCAGTAATTTTCATGTAATTTTCTGCAACAGGAAGGTGCAATATTAGAGAAAGGTGATTATGGTATTGATGGTTAACAGCTGGACAATTTTCATGTGAAATGGACTAATTCTGCTTAATCTCTGTTGCACAATGAAAAGTCTTGTAGTGCCATGGCAGATACAGACTTAAACTTGAGCATGATACAAGTTGCCAATTTGTAAAATAGCGGATTCTAAAACTGGTGGGAATTTTTCTGTGGCAGTTGGAGAATATATATAGCACAATAATATCCATATGATTAATAATTTAATTGTAATTTTATTCTCATGTCCCCTTTCATTGCATATAAATGTTCACTTCAGAAGGTCTACGTTTTCAAGGGTTGTAAGATTAAGAGACTTGTATGTTGATTATACCTGTAGAAGGAACCCAAAACTTCTCATATTGAAAAAACTATTTGTTTGGCTTTGTAGTGTGTATGTTGGCCCTGTTTTGAATACAGTTTAGATTCCTCCAGAGACTGACTGCATTGATCACAATATCAAATTCCTTGGAATCATATCCCCTGATCCTATTCACCTACCCATCTGTACAGAAGTTTATGATTCAAGGTTGCATGTCACAGAGCCTAAATATTTTGTTTGGTTGCATAGTACACCTTCAAATAACCAGATTCTGAGCTCTGCATATTTCCATTCCCAAAGTTTTTTGCTTCCTAGTATTGAAACAAAAATAAAATAGTATCAAGAAAGAGCCATATCACCCTTCATGGATCTTATAATTTAATATTTTTATTGTGAAATTACATGTGGATGGTTATGTAGATATAATGAGATGTTTCTTTTATTTAAATATGATGACTTACACTTCTAAAAGTTGAATGGTATTAAATGATACTATGTAATGGGAGACGCCACAATGGAAGTGACTCTCCTAACATAATGTTTGGTTGCAGATTAAAATTTCAAAAAAATCCACTCTTTTCTACTAATATCATTTTGATTATGGGGATTATTTGGAGTATTACTCCATTGTATTAATTCACACCCATAGATTTTTTCTGTGATCTCAAGTAGGGCTCCAATCACAAGGAATCAATCAACTACACATTCCAAGTACTAGATAGAAGGGATGATACGGAGGACATCATTAATGCTCTTACATGATCTGAGAATTCCCACTGAAACTCGAAACTTCAAAAAAAAAATGTAAACTCATATTTTCTCTCTAGGTCAACATTACATTTCATGTGAGCATCGAATGAGAAGATTCTCGCTCTGGCATATTAAAATTTCACATCTAACTAATGCCTATAAATATTATAAATGATTCTCGTAACTAAATCATTTATCGAAGTTCTCTTCCTCTACCTCTACTAACTTTATGGACAGAAAACTCAAGTTCACATTGATATTAAGAACTGAAATATTGACAGGCACCGATCAATTTTGATGCTCCATTGATTTTTGAAGTGCATTAACCAAAAGTATTGGTTCTTGATCGAATGCGATGCACGTATTCCTTTCACTAGTTTTGTCGTGTACAAAAACCTACTCATGAGTAGTTGATTTATTGCGACCAGAGAATCAAGCTTTGCCACTACACGAGTTGTCTTGGCTATATAAACATGAATAATAAAAACAAGAAATTACTAAAAGAATATTTTACACTCGAATATACTTAATACCTTAGAATATAGTGGTTAGTAATATTATGTATGATTGGGTCGCGGTCAACCATCGTATCCTTTCGTGAGTGTTATTATGATCAAACTTCTCGAAGAGTATTGCTTATTGTATTAGTTATTCTTTCACTAGTACTTTAGAACAGATTTCCATCAAGGTGCTATAAATTTTATAATTTATATCATCATGAGTTCATTCATGAATATAAATGATTGTGCACAAATGTTCGTAAATAATTATTTTATTATATATTTGTTCAATCCATTTTGTTACAATGAGACCACTAGACTTTGGGTGTCTTTATTTTGTTTTCTAGTTGTTCATATAAACACAATATTGTTATCACTAAGTATGGTTGTGAATACCTAATTCCTTTACAACTGGTTGAAAATTGAATGAAGATTGCCATGAAAGAAATCATTGATGGGAGATGAAGTTCATGAAAGAATCAAAATAAAGGCTTGAGAACAAATTGTAAAAGGAAAGTTTAGTTTCCTTGAAATATTGCAATCAAGGACGTTCTCTAATGTAGAGCGAAAGATACATATACAACAAAAGTGGATGATAATCTAGTGTGAAATAGAGATATACAACTATTAATGACCCTTCTACTAATATTTTTGATGTGTTATAGGAGCATCCTTGGCTAACCCACAATCTTATATCAATTAAAAATATTTTGTTATCTTTTCCTTGGTTTGCTTTGTTTTATAGAATCATATTGAGCATTTGGAGTTTGTACCTACACTTTCTTTTGAGAGATTTTGAAAGTCTTGAGATGTTTTTGCATTAATGTGATTTTTTTTAATTGTGGCAACCATGTCACACTTATTTACAAATGGTTCATATGATTTTTCTTTATTGACAATAGTGGCATGCTTCTATTTCCCACTCAATGCCTTTCTAAGACGTATTTAAACTTTGATTTCATTATTGCATGTCATATCACTAGTTAATGAGTCCTTACATCAATGGAGACCTATTCTAGAAGTTTGCACTCCATAAAAAATTCAAACTCAAATTCTCATATTTGCACTAAGTCTTGGGATTGTTTTATAGCTTGAGCCTTGGATCTTAATTGGGGCTAATAGTCCATAGTATGCCCTAAAGAATCCATGCCTAAATGATTCAACTTGAATGTATGAGTTACAAATCTAAACAATGAACCAAATTTGGAGGGTTGTCTCAATCCTTGGAGATTGTAATGGGTTTTGTTTTGAACCAAAATGTGTATACTTATGTATCCTTGGGTTTCATTTTGTCATCTTTGGCTCCTAGAATTCTCCTATACTTTAGAAATTTCAAAAAGAGATATTGGTAATAAATTGTTAGTTGGCTTTTGCATCATGATTTGTATGATCTTTCAACAAAGAATTGTGTTATTCCATGTTGTATCCATTTGCTTTACAATATTATGTGTGTTTAGTTTTTGTGTTTTGATGTATGATTCACCCATTGATTTTCAATAAATATTTGTACCATTCGATTTGTCTCCATGTGATTTACAATCTTCTCTCTTTCTTTATGTGTGTGTGTGTGCCCATCTCTATGCATCTTGATGCATGTGTCTCTCTATCTTTGTGTGTGTGTGTGTGTGTGTGTGTGCCTATCTCTATGCATCTTGATGCATGTGTCTTTGGATTTTTAGTCTTGATGTATGATTTTCTCGTTGGATTTCATAGATTTGTGCTATTCCATTCTTTCTTGATGTGCTTTACAATATTTTGTGCGTGTGTGTGTGTGTGTGTTTTATTTTGTGTCTTCGTGTGTGCATCTCTCCATGTGCGTGTTTTTTTGTGTGCCTTTGTGTGTGCATCTCTCCATGTGTGTATGTTTCTTTATTTGTGTGTATGTGTTGGTAAGAGAGAGAGAGAGAGATAGAGAGAGTGCACACATGTGTGTGTGGGTGTAGGTGTGTATGCATTTGCATGTGGGTGTGTGTCTATGTGTGTGTGTGCTTGTGTGCATGTAGGTGTGGGTGTGGGTGTGGGTGTTGGTGTGTGGGGGTGGGTCGGTGGGTGTGCACGTTCTTGCATGTGTTTGTTTGTTTTTGTTGTGCTTGTGTGTGTGTATGTGTGCATGTGTGTGCGGGGGTGGGTTGTGTGTGCATATGTGTATGTGTGCATGTGTGCATGTGTGTTTGCATGTATGTGTGTATGTGCGCATGCATGCATACACATATGTGTTTGTTTGCTTGTTGAGCCAAGCTACTAGGTTTGATAAACCTTAATTGGATTCTAAGACCTTGCTATGTATCACATATGCATCGATTTGTAGAATGTTCATGAACAACACACAAGAAGTCAAATGACAACATTTAAATAAATATAATTAAATGTGTGCATGTGTGTGTTTTGCTTGGTTTGGCAACCTTAATTGGGTTGTAAGGTGTATCACATATGCATTGATTTATAGAATATTCATGAACAACACACAAGAAGTCAAATATCAACATTTAAATAAAAATAATTAAATATGTGCATGTGTGTGTGTTGCTTGGTTTGGAAACCTTAATTGGGTTCGAATATGTCATGTATCACATATGCATTGATTTATAAAATGTTCATGAACAACACACAAGCAACCAAATGACAACATTTAAATCAACAATATGAGAATTAGATGTAGCTTAAGAGGACAAATATGAATTTTGTATTTCTATCTTCAAGACTTATGAGAAAATCTTGGAAAGAGTCCTTGGATATTAATGATTACACAACTTAGTGTGAAGATAGGTTAAAAGAGAAGAAACCAAATATTGTCAAGGGCAATTCCACATTGACAAAAAGAATATGCCAAACATATAGGACTTTGAGGAAGTGTATCAAAAGTAGGAGAGTTAGTAATATAAGCATTAAAAGGAAAAGATAAACTTAACATAAACTTAACCCTCGTCAATAAAATAAAAGTGGTGAGTTTTCTATTAGAAGTTTGATGAAGAAGAAACAACTACATATCCAAAAGCTTAGATAAGAACAACACCTAAATATCTCTTAAAAGAGTAGGCTACAAGTATTCTCAAAACATGTGTTGACACAAAATTCATTGTTATGTAAGCACCAACATCCTTTCCACCAAGGGAGAATTATAAGGATCTCATATTAGTGATCAAGAACAAAGGGATGATATGACAATATTGATCACAAATTGGGAATGATGCAGTGAAAGATAGTTAGATTTCGTTCTATAGGTAGGAAGAATCCATGTTCCAAATTGTGAGACCCCTATTTTAGTGACTCGTTATCATATCATCCTTTGTTGCTATTATGGTTATTAATTGGATTGTTTCATGGTTAGTTTATGTTATGGGTATTATTATGATGTGAACTATTGACTTTGGTTCATGTTGAATGGATATAGTTTATTTTGATATGGATGATGTTACCCTTATGATTGTTGAGATATCAGATGATTTCATTCTATGTGATTCACATTCGTGGATTTGTTTATGATATGGTAATAATTAGACTTCATATGTTGTGAGTCATGGATTATTCATTTTGCAATGTGACTTAGTTGATAAATGATGTACATGTGGGATGTGAATACATTGGAATGCTTGATTAAAAATATGTAAGTAGATATATGTGAAATTTGTATATATTACTTTTAATGCTTCAGCCATGATTATTGTATATAGCGAACTAATAATTATGTTGAAGTGTGCAGGTGTAATTTACATATTAACACAATAATTTCCAGCTCAACACATAATAGATTCCATTTTTTTTTAGCAAATAAATATTCATAGAAAACATGCTTAGCAGTTTTTGGTTTTCTACATATTTTGCAAATTATGATATTATGGATAAAAGTGGTACTTGGGAGTTTATTCAATATGAGTAACCATCTGAGACATACTATTTTAGGTTCTAGATTTTTATTCCACAACAATTTAAAAATATTGAACCATTTTTTGTCCTTTATTTCAGTATTCCAACTTCTATTTATATGTTTAATAATGTCTTGGGTGTTTACTAGAACTTTATATATATTATTGGATTTTATTTTATCCAAGTCAGAACCATTAGTCCATTTAAATATTTTTAAAATATCATTGCTAGTCTCAAACTCAATTGGGAATTGAAACACCTTACAAGCTTCCCTAAGAACAAAATATGTTCTCCATTGGGATGATGATAATTCAAATTCTTCAATGAGAGGCCCAAGTTTTTTAGTGGTAATTGCATATTATATCGTTGGAGCTTTTGATGCCTTTTTGGCTCCATGCTTTAGCTAAGCACCTTTGCAATAAGGCAAGGGGTTTCTCCTTATGATATAGATTCCACCAAATTGAGTTGGTAGGGCATATTTTGTTCTTGTTATTTTCTATTTTGTTCCTATCTTTAATTAAGTGCCTAACTTATTCCCAAGCTTTCTAGATTATTTTGAAAACATTAGATCTAGCAAGGGTAATAGGGAAGTTTCCAAATATTAAGTCACAAAGAGGGAGATGTTTCCGAGATTTTGCTTGCTTAGGGAATGCTAATTGAATATTGTTCCTTATTAAAATATTTCATGACTCATTACCTTTTAGGGCTTTAAAGACCCATTTAATAGAAAAGGAAATGCCTTGATTTTTTAGATCTTTCAGTCCTAAACCTCCTTCATTTTTGTCAAGACAACACAAATAATATTTTACTGCATGTTTTTTTGGTTTCCTTTTCCATAAGACCATAAGAAGTGTCTATTTTTTTTGGATTTTTCTATTTGGTAACTACCAAACAACCAAATTGAAGAATAATATAAGAGGAGATAATTTTTTGGTACATGCATCCTTCCAGCCAGGGATAGGTAATACTTATCCCATTTATTTATTTATCTTTTCCTTTACCTAGTTCCACATTTCTTTTAAACATGAGTTAACAATAAATGGGATACCCATGTATCTAATCTGCTTACTTGGTCCCCCCAGTGGAAGCCATAACAATTGAGCCACTTAGGGGGGCTATTTATCCAACTTAACACGATGGGTTTTTCTTTGGATATTTTTTCCCAAGATGCTCACAAAAAATGCTCAATTTATGCAGTAAGTTCTCAAAATTTTCCTTTGCAAGTTGGATAAAAAGGGCATAATCATCTTTAAATTGGATATTTAATATGTCATCTTTATTAGGGAGGGTTAGCCCTCTAACCACAGGTCTTTCAATTAAATCTCTTAACAAATAATAGATGGCATATGATGTAATCACAAATAGGACTAGGGCAAGAGGACACCCTTGCCTAAGTTTTCACATTAGTAATATTAATCCAATTAATTATTATGTCTACCACACATAAAATAACTAGCCTTTAAATGTTACATACAATTTACAAATGACTCCAAATAAATATTTAATGTGGCTCAAAACATCTCCTAGATGCACCAAAAATAAATGTTTATTTATTTTACATAATAAAGTACTCCATGTTATGCAAGTTGTACAACACCTATTTCGAACAAAAAGTATATATCATTTCACATAGTCTTTGAAACAAAGTTTTGAGGCAAGTTTGAATCTAATAAGGATCTGTAATATAAAAAATCTTATTACTATCGATAGGGTGCTTGCAACACCTAATCTAGTCAAAACATATTTCAACATATATCACCTTGTTATAGACTTATAAGTAATAAATGACTTGATATAACATCCAAGGATTCATTTTTTTCAATGATTTATAAAACATGTACATAGGTATTGGATTGATAAGGCCCAATTAAAAAGTGCAATGAAACAAAACATGGTAAACTTAACAATAGTAAACTATTGTCACTCATAATTTTCATTTTTAAATTTATTTTTACATTAATATCTATTTATTTTTAAAAAAATTAAAGAATATTTCGCTCCCTATAAAATCTGGCATGCCCCCAAGGCAAACCATATTAGAAAACTATTGAAATTTGTGTCTTATAAACGTGTTATTTTGACTAGTACATTTGGATAGTATAGTATTACCAATTATAAGACATGCAAATGATCTTAAGACTTGTGGGTTATTGTCCACCACACTTTCACTATGCCATGGATCATGAATTATAAGGTCATAAATCTTTTGTAAGAAATATTATCCACAAAAATCCAACTTGGGGCTAAAAAGTCTAGTAAGAGGGAGCCTAGTCAAATCCTCAACCCTTTTTTAACAAGTCTATCAATCACCTCTTTGTATGGGGAAAGCGAGAATAGGCATGCAAGGAGCGTCAATCAAGAGGAGACAACCAATGTTGGTTTCTATAGAAAATAGGATTTGGAAGGCCTTAACACATCAATGCCATCTCTATATTGTCTAAATCATAACAATATCGTGTAGGCTTATTGAATCACCAAAGAGTTGAGAAGAGATACATTCCTCAACCATGCAAAGCACCAAATGATCAAAGCCTATGTAAGGTAAAAAAAAAAGTAAAATGATGCTCCAAGACAAATGATAGGCATCAATAACAATAACAATGTTATAAGAAAAAAAAATCTAGATCAAGTATTGGAAAAAATAATTTAAAAGTCTCTAAACAAGCGCCCTATGCCCTTTTACCTTATTGAAATTTTAGAGAATTAGGGGAAAATCATGAATTCTAGTATTGCTTAAAGAACTATGTGAAAAAAACCAAGCTTCAATGGTCTCATCAAGGGAAGAAACTAGTGTCTTATAAACACAATATTGTTCAAGTGGAAATGCAAAATAATGTGACTGACCTTGATCAACAAAAGAGTAATGAAGAAAGCATAGATGTATGCAAATCCATGGTTGCATGTATTGATTGTTTCTTGAGTGAGAATTAACCATCATGTACAATACCGCATCAACCCCAAAGGTATTTTAATCCTTTGTTGGACACTCCAAAGGGACAATACCTTGCTCACATGGACCTACCATGTAGCCATTATACTCATAGAGGGTTAACAATGAAAGTTGGAGAAGTTAATGCTAAAACCCCTGTCACATCAAGATAATTAATTCAAATTTCCTTTGATATGGGCTAGCATCACATGCAATATTTCCAATCACCATATGATCATTTGAATTTATTGTTGAATATTTTATTAAAGGCCTAAATCAACAATGTGCATCACTTCAAGGATGAGGAGGATTTTGTGGGCATCACATGAAGAAGACAATCAAGGAAATGAAAATAAGTTTTTATATTTACCACTAGATTCCTTCATTTCATTTTATTTTGGTTAGCAAGCATAAGAGCAATCCATAGTACTCTATCCATTTGACAAGATTTAATTCACTTGACATAGAGCTAGACCCATCAATTTTACTTGTTCCTAATGAAAATTTGAAGTCATGGACTCTAATGGCGAGGGAATTTCCATGAGTGTTGTGATTATATGGGAAAAAATCATGATATAGCCTGTTAACTAACATAGTTCAGAAGAGATTGAACTATAGATACAACCAGAAACAACTGACAGATAGTTGTAGAAAATGATAGATAGCAGCATTTTAGGGTGCCAAACCCTCCGCAACGAGCCCAAGGGGCCAAAGAAAAACATAGTTCAAAACAGAGATTGAACTAAGAACAACCAGAAACAGCTGACAGACAGCTATGGAGAACCAAAGAGATTAAGCAGCCCCCAAAATAAAGGGTTTAGAGCTAGCTCCATGAGCCCGAGACCTAGAAGCAGACACAATCTTCTTCTTCCAAAGAACAACCGACCAAGGAGGCTCAGAAACATGAAACGAGGAGAACGGTGAGAGGATTGACTCCACCTCAGCCACCACAAGCGAGGGCATCGGTGGCAAGGCAGCTGAGAACGGGTCAACAAGCGGCTCAGAAGAGGTGCCCAACAAAGGGCAAAGAGGGTCAGACAAAGCACCGAAAACAGGTGCAGGGTCGGATAGAACATCGACAGCAGAAGCAGGGACAAGCCTAGAAGGGTCAGTAGAAATGTCAGCAGAAGGGTCTGGCACACCAGTGACAGCAGAAAGGTCCATAGGAGCAGAAATATCCGAAGGAGGACCCACCGTGAGGTGATCAAGGAGAGCATCAGTCCACCAAGTAGCAGTGCCCTTGCACTGGGCATGAGGGCAAGCAGAGGCCAAATGACCCACTGAAAAGAATCTCCTACACCGAAAGGGGAGGCCTTCGTAGTCTAAGAGTTGCTTCCAAGGTCTGTCCTCCACGAGCAAAACAACATCCCCATGGAGAGGTTTAGAGATATCCAGATCAACAAGCAATCGAGCGACCGTGGTGTGTCCGAACTCCCTAGTTGTAGAATCCACCAACAAGAAATGTCCAATGGTATTGCCGATGGCTTCAAAGCATGATTCCTCCCAAAACTGGATAAGAAGGTTAGGCAACCGGACCCAAACAGGTCTGGTATTCAATGGTTCCGTGAGGGGGTTGAAAGAGCGAGCCCAAGGCCTAATGGACAGGGAATGAATGCCCCACATCCATCCTCTATCCAGAACACAGCTACGCTCATGAGGTGAGCCAAAGGTTGCAATAAAAAAACCCCTAGTGCAAGGGTAGAGCTCGATATCCCCAGCAACCAAAGGCTTCCAAGAATCCTACACCCAAGCATGGAGGTCAGGGAGGGAAGGCCATAGACCATTGAACTTGCAGACCACACCCGTCTTCAGGTAAAAAAATTCATTTTCCATGACCTCAGGGCCACAAACAACCACAGGTGAGTCACGGGCACAGGGCATAGGCCGACCAGCAGGACGAGAACCAGCCCGAGCCACATCAAAAAACGACATAGTCTTTCCCGTAGAAACTCCATAAGCAGGAGGGATAACACCCGAAGAGGCGGGAGCAGAGATTCCTTCCACAGGTGACGGCACCAACACAACAGCAAACCACCTGTGCGCCCAGAACACCGGGTCAGGAACTGGGGGAGGGCCGGAGCATCCAACAGGAGGGAACGCGCAAGACAAACTAGTAGAAGAGGGAACAAGCCCACCTGTGTTAGGGGAGGGACCATCACATGCCGCAGACGGGGGAGGGGGAGCCTTAGCAAACAGAGGAACCAGTGTCGCAGAAGCAGGAGCCACAACTGTAGCAAAGGGAGTTGTTGCCGTCATGCGCGCATAGCACATTTTCAAAAAAAAAAAAAAGGGTACAGCGCCCTGAAAATGCTGCTTAACTTTTCAAAAACATGTGAGACTCAAATTCAGTACGAGGCCACAATCATGCTAAAATTAGATCTACAATCAATGATTGGTTATGGAAAAATCATAAGTCCCTCTTACAACCAAACTAGAATTGGAAATAATCACTCAAACAAAAGGATGGATTTAAAATAAATGTGAAGAAAAATAAAGCAATATGGAGGCGCTCATAATGGATCGTGCCATCCATATGCTTAAAAAAATATTGAAAAGAGCTTATGATATTAATGGATCTAGAACCAGGATGAAGAGAAGTCTCTACTTTACAGCCTTCATCAACCCCAAATACATTAGATTTGAGTATAGATGAAGAAGACAAAGTCATCGTGGAGCTAGGAGTGTTACACACCTTATAATAATTTCCAATACATACTAAGGGAAGATTTGAACCATTGAGAGGTGAAATAGTTGTTTTGAAGGGTGCATGGATCCTTGGCCTATGTGGTATCTTGCTTGCTATGATACCCATCATCATATTAATTATGGATCAAGGGTGAAGACACCAACTTGTCATCACTAAGGTATGAATTGTACTTCTTACAATATGATACACCAAAAATTGTGCCTCTACAAATAATAGAAAATGCACAACAAATTTTTTAAGTAGATTTGGACATCTATCAATGCATAATGAAGGGCATATCTATGTTAGGTATCATAGTTGAAAATGATAAAATGGGAGCTACATACTTCATAATGTGGAAGATTAAATGGAGTACATATTTACCAATCAACAATATGCCTTAAATAGAAGTGACTCCATGGAATATAATGAAAACACGAAATTGATTTGTTGAAAAAGGCTTTAGAAAATTTCAAGAAATTTCATAACGCTTGTCATCATTTCCCATGGCCCGCCCTTCAAATAGGTGTTTTGGACAATACATTTAGAAAGAAGTTTAAGTCAAATGTTGTTTTCATAATCGCCTTGGTAGACATGCACGCCAAACATGGGAGTGGAGACAAAGTATATAAACCATGTCATACAATACCTCAAAGGGGTGGTTGTCCCATAAAACATAAGGATTGCAAGATCCAGAATCTTTAAAAATTGTCACATGAATACAACTGACCAGCAAGAGTAAATTTAAAGTTAACGAATATCATTAATATTATATTTTCTTGTATCAATATGAGAGGTTTAAATCACAATGATTGGACACACACTGAGCTATAATGTGATAATTTTTTGTGAAAGATTGTAGTTAGAAATACTTTGGCCACCATAGATGTGACTATACAAGCTTACACTCTTCTTTATAATGCATGTGAGAAAATGTGAATAAGATGTCATGCTTTAGAGACACGAGTCCTAATACAAATGCTTCAACCTTTAACATTATGTTCTTTCAGTGAGGGTAGTGTATTCTATATACAAATATTTGGATATCGAGAAGTGTGGATGGTTCATAGTCCATGCTGGTCTACACGAAGACATCAATGACCACATGATATATATAACATAATATGAATAATAAGTGTATTTGAATGGTATTTATATGCATAATAAAGAGGATAGAGATTTCAAGAGTAATCAGCTTATACTTAAAATTAAGTTAAATGATTTTTTTTTCTTTAAATATTAGTAATTATTATAATTAAAGAAGATGATGGGTTTATAGGTCAATAACTTACTTGTATATATAGAAATTTTATTAAGGGATGTGGTGTCTTAAGTTGAGTCTAGGTATAAGTACGAAGCTCTCAAAGAAATATGAATACACATATACGATTTAAGATTATCAATAATGCCAATCAACAACAAAGAAACAAAAATCAATAAGCCCAACTTAAGAAATTTTTGAAATGCACTTTGCGCGCGCGACGACAACGACTCCCTCTGTTACGGTTGAGGCTCCTGCTTCTGTGGTGCCGGTTCCTGCCAAGGCTCCCCCTCCCCCATCTATGGCATGTGATGGTCCCTCCCCTGACGCAGGTGGGATTGTTCCCTCTTTTGTCGGTCCGTCCTGCGCGACTCCTGTTGGATGCTCCGGCCCTCCCCCAGTTTCTGACCTGGTGTTCTGCGCGCGTAGGAGGTCTGCTGCTGTGTTGGTGCCGACGCTTCTAGATGGACTCTCTGCTCCCGCCTCTTCGGGTGTTATCCCTCCTACTTATGGAGTTTCTACGGGAAAGACTATGTCGTTTTCTGATGTGGCTCGGGCGGGTTCTCGTCCTACTGGTCGGCCTGTGCCTTGTGCCCGGGACTCACCTGTGGTTGTTTGTGGCCCTGAGGTCGTGGAAAATGATTTTTTTTACCTGAAGACAGGTGTGGTCTGCAGGTTCAATGGTCTATGACCTTCCCTCCCTGACCTCCATGCTTGGGTGCAGGATTCTTGGAAGCCTTTGGTTGCTAGGGATATCGAGCTCTACCCTTGCACTAGGGTTTTTTTTATTGCAACCTTTGGCTCACCTCGTGAGCGTAGCTATGTTCTGGATAGAGGATGGATGTGGGGCATTCATTCCTTGTCCATTAGGCCTTGGGCTCGCTCTTTCAACCCCCTCACAGAACCATGAATACCAGACCTGTTTGGGTCCGGTTGCCTAACCTTCCTATCCAGTTTTGGGAGGAATCATGCTTCGAAGCCATCGACAATACCATTGGACATTTCTTATTAGTGGATTCTACAACTAGGGAGTTCAGACACACCACGGTTGCTCGATTTCTTGTTGATCTGGATATCTCTAAACCTCTCCATGGGGATGTTGTTTTGCTCATGGAGGACAGACCTTGGAAGCAGCTCTTAGACTATGAAGGACTCCCCTTTCGATGTAGGAGATGCTTTACGGTGGGTCATTTGGCCTCTGCTTGCCCTCATGCCCGGCGCAAGGGCGCTGCTACTTGGTGGATAGATGCTCTCCTTGATCACCTCACGATGGGTCCTCCTTCGGATATTTCTGCTCCTATGGACCTTTCTGCTATCACTGGTGTGCCAGACCCTTCTGCTGACACTTCTACTGACCCTTCTAGGCTTGTCCCTGCTTCTGCTGTCGATGCTCTGTCCGACCCTGCACCTGCTGTCGATGATCTGTCTGACCCTCCTTGCCCTTTGTTGGGTGCCTCTTCTGTGCCGCTTGTTGACCCGTTCTCAGCTGCCTTGCCACAGATGCCCTCGCTTGTGGTGGCTGAGGTGGAGTCGATCCTCTTACCGTTCTCCTCGTTTCCTGTTTCCGAGCCTCCTTGGTCAGTTGTTCTTTAGAAGAAGAAGACTGTGTCTGCTTCTAGGTCTCAGGCTCATGGAGCCAGCTCTTAACCCTCTATTTTGGGGGTTGCTTAATCTCTTTGGCTCTCCATAGTTGTCTGTCAACTATTTCTGGTTGTTCTTAGTTCAATCTCTGTTTTGAACTTTGCTTTTCTTTGGCCCCTTAGGGCTCGTTGTGGAGGGTTTGACACCCTGAAATGCTGCTTTCTTCATTTTCTACAGCTGTCTGTCAGCTGTTTCTGGTTGTATCTATAGTACAGTCTCTTCTGAACTATGTTTTTTTTTTGGCCCCTTGGGCTCTTTGTGAAGGGTACAGTGCCCTGAAAATGTTGCTTAACTTTTCAAAAACAAAAATCAACATATGAAAAAAAGTTATAAGTTAGGTCTTATATAATTAAGTCTTATGACTCAAAGGTTAGGGAAAACATATAATGCTAGATGTATATACAAGGAACATTTTAAAGATTGGTTAATATGACATTTCAAAACATAAAGAAAATTTCAAAGATAGGAAGGCTTGATTATTAGGTTTTGATACCAAATGTAACACTACTTTTCTTTGAGTGTAAAATTGGACAGATTATATATATAAAATAATTTTATATGGTTGTGGATTTATTAGTGGTATTATTGAACTTTAAATATTATAAAGTATATTCTTAATTTAGATACAAATGCACAAAACTACTTATTTATCAATATTCACTAGCACTTAAACACATTAAGAACATTGTCATTAATATATTAATCGACATCCAACAATATGAATATGATAAAAAAGAACAAATAACATTTATAAAGAATTTAATTAAATCAACTCTGTCACATTTATTGATAATAATAAATATCTTTGAACAATAACAATACTTATCCAAATTACTACACTTGGAAAAATCACTCTCACCTTAAGAAGAGCTCAATGTTATTGGCTTAGGCTATGGTACACTTTGGAGGACATGTAAAAACACAATGAGTGCCTACTGGCACAAAGCCCTAGCCAAGACAATCTCAAGTGTACCTTCTACTCCAAGCTGAACATGCAGGTTTGCCCCTTTTATAATGTCCATAGCCCCACCAAACCACTTTGTTCTTCCTTGAGTGATCTTCATGCTCTTTCCAAATCTCACAATGAATACTTTATATAAACTTTAAGGATTGGTTTTCAAACCATTAGACCATTTTCAAAGATTATCTTTAATTATTATTTAATAAATATAATTATTCCTCTTTTTTAAAAATGTCTCATAAATTCTCTTCATTAATATCCATTTTAACCATTATTATCTTTTATTTTTCTCTCTTTTAATACTACTTATTGAAAGAAAATTTCCTGATTAACACATGTTAATATGCATTGAGAATGAGTGATTATAACCCCCTGTCCATATGATGCTGCTTAAGCCTATTTTCTACTTAAAATTAAGCAAGTTAGATGTTCTCATGGAAAAAATTATTTATGGAAATTGGATAATTTGGAATTGAAAATAAGCTGTGGAAAAATGTGGGGGTTGAAAATAAACAGCTGCTGCATATTAAAGAAACATACCATGTGGCTCCACAAATCTCTTTGCCTCTCTTTTTACATTTGCTTCCAATTTTTCCTTCCAATTTTTACTTACACAAAATATTATTAGCACTTGAAAAAATCAAATTTAAATTGACTGCTTAAAATAAGTAGAAAAAAAACAATCATGAGACCACCAACTTTACAAAATATTTTTGAAAATGTTGAACATTGACTGCTAGTCAAAATAAACTACGCAAAGACATGTCAAACAAACTATACAATTTCCACCCTGACAAATCTAAGATTGATTTCACTTCTTTGAGCCCAGAGCAAAGACGAAAGCACACCTCCTCTCTAGTTATCGGCTGTGTGCATGGAGAGTGGTGATCTCATTAGATCACAAACCCCATCGTCTTCCTCCGATTTCACTTCTTCTTTCGCTCAAGGAGATGATGAATGCTCTCACATTTCAACAGAGGAGGCAGCGGAACAAGTGATTGAGATTCCTCTTCAGAAAGAAGAAGAGCAACGTGAAGAGATGGACATCACAGAATTCAGCTCTTGTAAAAGCGATTCGTGGACAACAGAAATTATGTGTGTGAATGATTTGGAGAAATGGTGTTTGGTCGATGAGGAGATGTGATGTATATGATATATTTGTTCCATTGTTGAGCTTAGGAGGACAATGCAATGATATTCGTCTTCCATCTTCATGTGCTGATCAACAATTAAGTCCCTATCACCCATCCTCAAAGGAAAAATCTTGTTCACTCTCTAACTTTTTCTAAAGGGTTTTAGTACCTAGTGGGTTCTCCTACAACATTCACGAGTAGTGAACCTACCAATTAAAGATAAATAGGGCTTCTATCTTTCTAATCTAACACATTTTAATCTTCTATGTTTTATTCTTACTGTAAGTTATTGCTAATCATAGATATATATCTATCAACAGATTTTACATCTTGAGTTTTCATAGTTCAAAGTGTCATTAAACCATTCCATTTCCAAACATAATGTACATTCCATTTTCTTTGAAAATAAATGTTTTGTGCATGGATTCCACTCAAATCAAAATTAGTCCAAAAATTATTTTCCCTCTCACCTAATCAATTATATATTTCTTAGGGTTTGATATTAAATGAAAGGAAGTTAATAGAAAAAGACACTTCCTATACTAGTATGCAAAATATCATCTACGAGTTTGAAGAGAAAAATATGCATAAAAAATCAATATCATAATGATATCATGTTTATCTCGGAAAAACCCTTTGGGAGAAAAACCAAACCTCCAAATCTTGAACCATTATATTCATAGTACCGATTGAGCTACAATACATTAACAAGCTCAAGCCTTCAAAGGAGAACAAGGAACACAAGTCTAAAGATATTTTGGCAATATATAACCCCCAACTATAAAATTACATCATACTACCATCTACATCCTAATAAACAATATATAGAAGATACAATTCTAGAAACTATAAATGGTAAACCATAAACCATAGTAGAGTACTACTCCAAAAAATGGTGGCCATATCCCCAAAGGTAATTTTTGTGAATGAGTCAACATGCTAATATTTAAAAAATCTCTTACATTATCATAATCCATCATAACCAACTCACCAACTTGGGTGCTCCAATTTGGCTCCATTATCCCCATTCAAATATATCTTATGACATATCATAATATGCATCATAAAGTTGGTCAAAATTCAATCAAACATGTATTATGACACACCATTTAACATGCATCATAAAGTTGGTCAAAATTCAAGTCTACTATATAACTTTGTATCTAGTCATGTACTTAAATGCATCATAGAATGTGTCATAAGTAACCCAATTTCATAATAACCTAGATGCTCTTGCAACTTCATACACACATTACAAAGCATCTAAGATGTGGCCAAAAGTGTCACCTCAAAGTGGGGCACCCTCTTTTCCCATGTGCATAGAATAATAAATAATTAAATATGGAACATTGAGATGCAAGGTTGAGAAACCTTTCCCAACATGTATGTCCAATTGCATAATATATTTGTGAAGTAATCTTGGCATGAAATATAGATATACATATGCCTAGGAGGAGATAACATGGAATGAAAGGCAAGATGATCTAATATATACACGCCATATGGAAAGTAGAGGAACATGGTGAACAAGTATCAAAAGATAGATTATGAGAAGGCTCAACAAGTCTATACCATCCCCTTTACACATTAGGACAAGAAAATAAGCAATTAAATCATGTGCCAAATCTATAAATAAATGATAAAATAAACAAGATGAGTCAAACTATTGTACCATAAAGCTCTAATACTTTTGAATAAAGTTTGAACTCACTAATTAATAATATGTCATTGATCTAAAATACTAATAATTAGCAAATAAAAAATATCTTAATGTGTAAAGATACATTAGGAGAACCATCAAATTTATAATGTAATAAATCACCCAAAACAATTTTATCACCATGTAATGAACAAGGAGACAATAAAGTATCAATAACATCTACATGAGAGGCAAATGGCTAACACAATAATGCATTATTATCTTGTAATGTATCACTAGGTGAAATACTATCATGAGTATCTATAGAACTAACATGAGATGTGAGAGAATGAAAATTACAAAGCATATTATCAAAACTAGCTAATAGAGAGGAAAATACATCACATTCCACATCATATGTAGGTGTAACAATGAAGGGTGGGGCTACCTCATCCATATTTATCATTTGAGGGATATAATCATTATGATCCAAACCATCAAAAGGAAAGGTGTGCAATGGTAAAATTTCATGCAGAGGGAGACACATCGAAAGAATTAACATCATACAATAGCAGAGATGACTTCTCAAGGCCCTAAAATGTATGGCCACTAGAAGAATTGAAAAAGGAAATTATTGTATACACCACCCTAGGGTATATACATAATGATATACATAAGAATATACATGAAATAACATATTATAACACAGTGAAGTATTGAATCATACATAACTAACTATTGATATAATATTGTACATGTAAATGGAATATATCCATCGAAGCATACACATGCCTAAACATTATGACACATGTTCCAATTAGGATTACAAACATATACGTTTTTTGTAAGTCATATACCTAACAAGTAACCCTAGGCAATATAACATATGAGGAGTCAACATAAAGATACAATCGTTGTCTATAATACCATCACAAAAGAAGAATAAGAATCAAATCATCAAAAAGAAAAGAGGAATCCATAATAAAGGAAAAATACGATAATTTATGAGATTAAAAAATAGTGAATAACAAAACAAACAAATAAAGATTAAACCATAAATCCAAAAGGTTGGACGACAGGGATAAAAAATGTTTCACACTAAAGCCTAAACCCTAGAAGATAGATTAAATAAAAATAAACACTCAAGGGTCTATCTAAATCATAATTGGATGTAGATAAAATGTCTAACAATGAAAAACATTGGATCAAATTCGAAACACTAATGGAGAAGGAATAAACTTAAAGGACAAAATCCTAGGTGTCACATACGAAAGTCAAGCTCACCAAATAATGTAAAAATAAATGCATGCCTTAAAAATAATTAAGCTAGTTAAATAAAGAATTAATTAAACTAGATAAATGAGATAGTATTGGAAAATGATTAGATATTGAATTTGATTATTAAAATTAAATGAATTTAAATTTGATAGTTAGCTCAAGTATTCAGTGATGGAAAACAATGTTGACAATGTGAAGAATCTATTTTTCAATGTACTAAAAATTAGAGCTTTATCTAAATGAGTGTCTCAAAATCTGTAGACTAGCTAATTTAGAGTTGTGCCCACATAAGTGAATTAGTATGCAAACTTGTACTTGTACTTATAGGAATGAACAAACAAAAAATATGATTGTTGGTAGAATTTTTTCTTGATCTTCTGATGACTGAATTGAATCACTAGACTCATGTTCTCCTTAGGTAGTTTATAATGTTGATGTGAGAATATTTGTCCTTTTGTGCATTTGAGTTCTAGATGTGATCAATATATTCTTCTCTCTTTCCTAAATGATCTAAATGAATTATAGTTAATATTTAGATACATCTTAACTTGCAATTTGAAATAAATAGCATTTTAGTGGACTCATAATAACTAATTAGGAAGTAAAAATATGATTTTAAATTAAAATTTCAAGTTAAAAGATTTGAGATTCAAATATGTCATCGTCAAAATAACATGAATTAATTCCATAATCTTAAATCTAAACTGAAGTGATGAATAACTAAATAAAGAGTTGAGAAAAATCATTTAATTGAAATTCAAAATCATGTGAAAATAAATGATAAAAGAGTTAAACTAACATAAAATTATTAACTACTTCGATACATTCTATACATCTTATACACTATTTAATACATAAAGAAAACATCTCATGATTCTATTATATTTCTAAAATTGATTAACAGCTGTAATAATATGAAGTGAGAATGAGTGATTGTAGAGTCAAACAAGGTACCTATACAATATCTAAAACTGATTCGATACCTGCCGTCCACCACCGAAGCTGGACTAGAGGGGGCGCCGTTGTCTTTATACTTACCTTTACTTGGAAAGCAAGTTAGATGTATGTAATACAGACAGAACCATTCCGTGCGATTAGCAACGAAAAAGAAGTAAGCGTGCTTTACACTCAATCTTATTCTACAAGTAATAAAAAGAGGAAGAGGATGCAATCATATCCTTCGCCTCCACAAGAGCAGGCAAAGAAGTTTAAGAGAAGAAAAAGAAACGCAGAGATGAGGCGCGAGGGAAGACAGCATGGTTATGCGCGTAGGAGGATCGTTAACATAACAGACAAGGAGGAGGATGGACTGAAATGTTTTCACAAAGTGGATTCTTCCAAGTGCAGGCGGGCAGGATCATCATGTAGATATTGTCACTCCTCCAAATCCAGAGCAAAGACGAAGGGCCTCCGCAAGCACACCTCCACAGACCTCCTCTCCAGTTACCGCCTTTGTGCATGGAAAGTGGTGATGGATCACAACCCACATCGTCTTTCTTCTAATGCGGGTCAATCCTCCTCCGATTTCATTTCTTTTTTCGATCGAGGAGATGATGAATATTTGGACGATGATGAAATATGTTCTCACATTTCAACAGAGGAGGCAGAGGAACAAGTGATTAAGATTCCTGTGCAGAGAGAAGAAGATCAACGTGAAGAGGTGGACGTCCCCGAATTCAGCTCTTGTGAGAGCGATTCGTGGACAACGGAAATCCTGTGTGAGACTGATTTGGAGGAATGGTGTTTGGTCGAAGAGGAGATGTGATGTATATGATATATATGATAATGGCAATGTGCTTATTGCCTAATATCAACCTGCAATTTCACATTCCTTTAATGTAACCCTTTCTAATTTTATGTAAATGTATCTAAAGATAGTCACTCTTATGTAATAATAAGTTTACATGCACACATTCCTCTACTAAAGTTGTTTATTTTCTTTCATATATAATATAAGCTTTGCATGCACTTTCACTTTCACTTCCTTTCATACACATGATTTTGTTGTTCGATTTGGTGCATTTAATTACCTCAAATTTAGTCTAGATTAGTCTTAGCTTTCATATTTAGATTTCTTTTGTTTAGAACTTAATTTTTATATTTAAATTCAATATTAATTTTAGTCTTGAATTGACTTATTTCTAATTAATCGTTAATTATCAAGTCATATTTTGACATGTTCCAAATGTATGCTTATGACTTGTATAAAAATACATCATCCATAGGTCATTTCAATCATTCAACATCAGGACAACCCTTTACATTTATCTACTAAAAGAACCACTCAATAGTCACACCTCCATAACACTTAGTATTTTGTATCAGTCATCTTAATTCTATGCTCCACCAAGTTTTTGGTATGAGGAAGACATGGGAAGGCAAGACGTATTTTAGATATGAGGAATTTTTTGCTATTTTTAGGGAATGGTAGGGGGTGGCTGTTAAGAAAATAAGTTTTTCCTAAAAATATATGGAAATTTCAATATTCATCTAATAACATTGATAAAACATTCACCATAGACATTAGAGAACCTTTGTGAGCATAGGTTATTGAATAGGAATTATCATGTTCTTTATATATACATATGAGCATGAGTTAATAAAGACATGCCTAATTGATGTGTATATTCAAGTGAGAAATTTATTATTAAAGTTTTCTTGAAGGCCTCAAGGTTGCATGTTTTGTTGTTAATATCATTAACAAAGAGGAATGATTAAGTAAAAAGAGAATTGGTTATGTTCCAATTTGACCTAAGCCAGGATACTAATAGATGAGATTGTTATATATGTTCTCTATGCAAGGAGTGATTGATACTTTTTTGCACTATGAAAATGAGATTTCTTTCCAACTATCACTTAACTCGTATTCAATAGTATAATGATTGTAGCATGCCAACTTTGTCTATAAGAGTCCTTGTATACAAAACAAGTATTCCAATGTATGAAACAAGTTAATTGGAATCCTTGATTGTGACTTTGACTATGAAGATATAGAGATTTATAACACATGATATGTATTTTTTAGATCTTGTGATCATGATTCATCATTGGTTGATTACCTGGTTAGACTTATAGAGCTTGATAAGGGCTTGGGGGAAATGAGGGGCACACCCCTCATGAGGGTTGGGGGAAACACCCTTGGTACATGTTCCTTGCCCAAATGAAGACCTTCAAAACCACATAGACCTTCATGGTGCACAATTTTTTCATACTTTTTTGTAAATCCTAGATGGGCATGTCATGAACCAAACAAGCATTGAAAGGTTATAAGTCTTTTTTAAAAGTAACTAAAATGTCCCTAGGTATGTTATGGGATGGCTAGTCATCCCTAGGATAGATGGGGGGCATTTAGACGTCCCTTGGACATCACCTAACATACCTTGCAAAAAAATTGACTTTTCAAAGATGTTTCTTAAATTTTGACAAAAAAGGGGATGGGGTGGGAACGTTTTTTACCCATCCTTTCATCCCCAAAATATCCCCTATAAGGGATGAGGTCATTTTGGGCAGGGGACACATCCCTAGGGTGCACTATCTTTATTACATAAAAAAAGAAGCTAAAACCATAGTTCTTACAATTATATCACTTTAATAGCCACTAGATGATGCAGTCGAGGATGGGGGGTTTTGTCAAACAACCCATCCAAGTAGCTGAAACATAAAATTCATTCTCATAAATAACAATCCAATGGAATTTATATTTTTAAATCTTCAATTTCAACAACACATTCAAAAAATCAAATCCTCCTTGAAACAATCTATAGGCAAGAATGCCTTCAACTTTTACAAATATGATTAAAAAAACTTAGAAATCAACTACATACATTATCAAAACAACAACAACAACATCACCTCTCCAACTTTTGAGTATAGAGAATGGGGCACCCAAATGCTCTCCTTCACACTTCTACTTGCCTTTTTCCTCTTTTTCGTCTTAAAACTTCTAAAACCCATCACATTTTGTCTACCCATGCTCCTTGATATTCATGACTCATTTAAAACGCCTTTTGAGTTTGGTGCGGCTCGTCCTCAACTTTTCAGATCATTTTGAAATTCTCAATTTCAATTTTGTATGAGAAAGTTATGCCATTTTTACTGAAATTGGCCCTCTCATGTACGACTTTGGTAATCTCCCTCTCCCAGTCCAACCTTTTGAATTCCCTTGACTCTTTTTTTTGGCATGAGTTTTTCTCTTCTTGGAGTATGCATTCAATAGCAATTCAAAAATTATCTTCCCACCTCTCAACCCACTCTCTCCACTTCCTACACGCCTTGCATCCCCTCTTTTTCAACAAATGCAAATTTACTTTTTTTTAATAGAGTTTACAATTTACAATAAATGCCCACACACAGGCTGGGTGTGAGATTTTTCTTTTTTGGAAAATTACAATTTGCAAACAGTTTTAAATCCACTAATAATTGAATCAATTAATAGATTGATTTTCTTTTACAATCCCAACATCAAACCTTATTGTGCTGGAGGAGTTGAAGATTTAATTAAATTGTGCTACAACCTTGCAAGAAAAAACCAAGACAAAACTCAAAAATTAAAATTAATATATTTTTTGATGTGCAGGATTGTCCTTGCACGTAGATGCTCCTGCATCAAACAACACGGGTAAATGAAATTTTTCATGAGAGAACTCATGAACATTTGAATATCCTGTGTTTTTTCATCATCCACCTTTCTTCCTTATCTACTTGATTTTTCTTCTCCTTGTTCTGAAACTTCATGTCTCCCCCTTCCTTCATCTTTCCCCTCTTTCTTCAACCTCTCATGTAATTCATCTTGATGTACCAAGTCTCATCTTCCCACTTCCCTTTATCATTCTTAACTTCTACATATAAATCGGCACTAACAAAATCATAGAAGTCAATAAATTCACTTTGCACATTCCCTTCACCTATTTGTTCTTCACTTTCTTCTTCTTCTATTTTGTTTTCCTCCTTTCTTGTTGCAACATCTTTTTCAATATCCTCATAGCCTTCAATTTTAACCATATCACTTACATACAAATTAAATTCATCAAAAGATTCACAAGATGCAAGGGTGATCCCACAATACTGGTTTACAATTTTTGGGCAAACTGGACACTGAACTAATTTTTGTAACTAAATATTCACTTTCGGGCTCCTATAGCGGCTAAACCGTGAGGAATTTGAAGATGATGAAAAATAGTGATTTGTGACGTTTTGTCTATAGATTCTAAATATATTTTTTTCAATTTTTTTGGAATCAGATTGCACTTATTTTTCCATCTCCTTCGAAAACTAGTTTTAAAAAAAACAACATTTTTAAGGAGTGACGCTCACCGTATACAACATAAATTTTTTTGTATGAAGGATAAAATTCTATTTTTTTCAAATTTATATTTGTAACTACGATATCTAGCACTTTCATTTGGTTTTATAGTGTTTTATTGAATATTTTTTCCTTAATCAAGTTTCGAAGTCAAACCAATTACAATTCAGACATAGGCGAACTGTAAATACAACATAAATTTTTTTGTATGCATCAAAATTCAATTTTATTTTTTTTAATGGATCAAGGACATCAATACCCAGCCTAAACATATTTTTCAAAATATTATTTTGATAATCTGCTATTTTTCCACATGTGCAGAACAAAGAGCTTGATTTTTCAGTGGAAAACCTATGTTTAATAAAACTAAAAAAACACATACATAATAAAACCAAAACATATTAAAATTATATTCGTTGGATAGCTCATTCCAAGGACTACTATCTTCCAGTTGGGTCTATGAAGTCTCCTCCATTTTCATTCTCAAGTCGAGCTTTGAAGGGAAAAAATCTGGATTTTTTTTTTGTGTCGAAGGGTGGGAAGGTGGGAAAAAGGGGGTTCAAGCGAACCCCCTTCCCACAATGGGAATTGTGGGTTCCGACATGCAAAGGGGTTCACTCAAACCCTGGTTCGAGTGAACCTCTTTGGGGTTCGTTCGAACCTAGAGTTCGCTTGAACCCCCCTAAACAATTTTGTTTTTAATGGGTCTTTTTTTTGGAAGTTTTCCTTCCTCACTCGAATTGTAAACCACTTTTGTGGGTTCACTCACAAATTTTACCTCATCTTTCAATGCCACAAATTTTGCTTCACTCGTTGTCAATGCCAGCCACTCCTTTTCAACTATTGCAATTTGCATTAAATAATTCATCTCTTTTTTTTTTGCTGCTCTTTCACCTCTTTCACTTAAGACATTTTTTATGCATTCTTCTTCACATTGCTGCCCCAAATTTTGAATCATCTCCATGTCCTCATGAAGAACAAACTTCGTTGCAACTTGATTATTCTCTATCTCTACAACTTCACCTTCTTATTTTATGACAATGCTATCCCTTACACAAGTATTTCTATACCCACAATTTCATTAAATTCCTTTGTAAGTAACATAACATCAAACTCATTTTTACAAATATCACATAAATAACCTTTTACTTGTGTGTCTTCTTACTTTTCTATTGTTGTCCCAAATTTTCCTTTTCAACTATCTGCTGCAATCTTGTTACTCTCTTCTTCTACCTCCTCCATTGCACTCAAATGTGCCATTTTATTCAACATATTTATGTCTTTCCAAAGATAAATTGCTGCCCCAACTTTGCAGTCACTTAATTCAACATATTATTTTATCTTTTCTTCACACAAATCAACATGAATATCTTTAAATAATACCTCTTTCTCAGCTACAAATTTATTCTTCTCTTCTTTATTATCCTCTTGCATGAGGACCCTTCCTTTTCAGTTCCACATGTATGACAATCCAATGTATCCATTTCTTCACTTGCATCCAAAACAATGTTAGCACATAAAATAGGGAATTCATCTCTTCCCACCGTTATTTCCTTTGTTACATCTCTTTCAAACAAATATTTTGTTTTCTTTTTCTCCTCTTTCTTTCTCCATTCTTTCCTTGTGCTTTTCTTCTTTTCTTGCATTCTTTCAACTGCATTTGTGTGGGCTGATCCCACATGAATTTCTCTCCATGCCCTTTCCATCATAGGGCTACAACTCTTCATTTTCTCTTTTTTCTTTTCATTGTCCTCTTTGTCAAATCTTTGTTTTTCCTCTTTCCTCTCTTCACCTGCATACACAAATTGACTTGCAAATATATTTTTGTTAGAAAAATAATTGGACTCCTTCATGCCTACATATTCGTCTTTAACCTTCTTATCTGTTGCCACTTCTACTACTACAATTTTGTTCTTCTTTTCTGCGATCACAAATTTATTAGGAAAGTAATATCTTTCCAAAGCTTCCACTCTAGCTTCAATCTTCTTTAATTCTTCAAAAGCCTATTTTGTAAACCTCTTTTATTTCCACTCTTCCATAGGTAAAATCCTCATAGGCCTTCTCATGACCCATCTTGTCCTCTTCTTCAAAGACATCTTCAGAGACTCATACTTCTCTCTGCAGTTACAAGTCCTTGCAACAATCTCTCTTGCTTCAAGGTATCAATCCTCTGTAGTCATAGGCCTCCCTGCAAAAAACTCACTCTTGTTTATCCTCTACCCAACAGACGATTTTTGGAAACACCTCTCTCTTGTGTAGCTTCTACCCAGCCTTAACCTCTATTGGAGGATAAAGTCACAAGTCTTCTTTCATACTTGCAACAAAACTCACACTCAAACATTTCGACAAACCCAAATCCTTCAATTTTCTCTCAACGCATATCCAAGAAAAATAACTTATTGTTGCAACACCTCCCAACCGATCTTCCTGCTTTGATACCATTTGATGTAGTCGAGGATGGGGGGTTTTTTCAAACAACCCATCCAAACAGCCAAAACATAAAATTCACTCATAAATAATAATCCAATGGAAAATATTTTTAAATCTTCAATTTCAACGACACATTCAAAAAATCAAATCCTCCTTGAAACAATCTACAGTCAAGAATTCCTTCAACTTTTAAAAATATGATTTACAAAGCTTAGAAATTAGCTACAAACATTATCAAAACAGCAACAACATCACCTCTCCAACTTCTGAGCATGGAGAATGGGGTACCCAAATTCTCTCCTTCACACTTCTACTTGTCTTTTTCCTCCTTTCCATCTCAAAACTTCTAAAACCCGTCACATTTTATCTACCCATGCTCCTTGATCATCTTGAATCATTTAAAATGCTTTTTAGGTTTGGTGCACTTCGTTCTCATCTTTTTAGATCATTTTGAAATTCTTGATTTCCATTCCGTATAAGAAAGTTATGCTATTTTTACTGAAACCGGTTCTCTTAGGTACGGCTCTGGTAATCTCCCTCTCCCAGTCCAACCTTTTGAATTCCCCTGAATCCTTTTTTTGGCATGAGTTTTTCTCTTCTTAGAATATGCATTCAATAGAAATTCAAAAATTGTCTTCTCACCTCTCAACCCACTCTCTCCACTTCCTCCATGCCTTGCATCCCCTTTTTTCAACAAATGCAAATTCACTTTTTTTTATAGAGTTAAAATTTACAATAAATGCCCACTCACAAGCCAGGTGTGAGATTTTTCCTTTTTGACAAATTATAATTTGTAAACTTTTTTAAATCCACAAATAATTGAATCAATTAATAAATTGATTTTCTTTTACAATCCCAGCATCAAACCTTACTGTGCTGGAGGAGTTGAAGATTTAATTAAATTGTGCCTACAAGAAAAACCCAAGACAAAACTAAAAAAATAAAATTAATATATTTTTTGATGTGCAGGATTGTTCATGCACCCAAATGCTCCTACATCACTAGAGTTTATACATTGCATCAAGCCTCAAGCACTTCACATAGTTCTATCATTGTTAACTACTTACACATCCATTATATACAATAGTTGGTAATGTTTCAATTTCTAAAAATTGTTAAATTATTGATCAATAAGAATTGACTAAGGAACAAGGTGGGAAGCTAGTTTAAAGCATGGTAAAAAAGAATTATATGCTATAAATAAATGGATTCACTTTTTCCATATGTATGTTATCATTCATAGCATAGCAAGCTATACTAGTATTTTCAACACCACTATGTTTTCCATATGTAGGTGTAGGTACAAGACAATATTTATTATATGGTTATCAAATTTGTTGAAATGCACAAGACAATTGAGAGGGGGGGGGCTTAATCAGTTGTATCAAATTCTTTACTTTTTAAATTAATCAGCTCCACTTTATCTTCATTTTTTTATTAAGTGTGAACATGAAAATGCAAATAGCAGAAACACAACACCAAAGACACCAGATTTACGTGGAAAACCCAATGAGGGAAAAACCACAGTGAGGATTAACTCACATTATAGTAGTAATGCAATACCGGATATAAAAGGCTCACTGCCAGAGGGCTCACTACCCAAATAAAAAGGCTCACTACCTAGATCAAGGGTTCACTGCCTTAGGACTCACTGTCTAGAAGAGAGACTCATTGCCTACATAAAATACAAAGAAATAGATAAAGATCCACCACTAGGAGTTTTACACACTTTGCAACCAGATCAGAAGATTATGAATACAATGAAGTACTATTGCCACAATTCGCTCTTCCACTCTCTTCTTTTCACACTTGTTCGCACACTCTTCTCTTGCTCGAATCGAATGATGGATGGATATGAATTTCGCTACAACTTGACTTGTATTTATACCATCTTCAACCTCAGGAACATTCTCCATGGTTAGCCATACAATTTCATTTTAGAAATTCAAACTAGGTTGGCTACTCAACATTCCTGTGGTGGATAAGAATGTGAGGGGACCAAATACATATTTAATTTAGGACCTAAATAACATCTTGGATCACGCACACACTTCCTCAAGTTGATGAAAAAACCAAATATAACGTGTAGACACCAAGTTGGCCAAACCTAATGAAAACACCAATGATCTTTGAAGTACGCACATCTTCAGCAAGATAAACACACACAAATTGCTCAACATGCTTCACCCGTCATTTTTCCATCTCTGAGAACAACTTAGATACATCAACAACAACTTCAAAAAACTTCATTCGCAGAGAACACTTCACCAGTTCAATCGGGACAACTAGCAAAAACACAGACTCTGAAGTAGGTCTTCTAGAGTGCCAAACCACAAGAAACTTTGTCAAAACACATAAATAATTAGAAAGAGTGATCTCCCAGATCCGCAAGATCTGAGGCCAAATATCAGAAGACTGCGAAGCCAAAAAATTTCTCCCAGTCAATAACTAGATAACTCTGACAAACCAATTTACACACCGGTGAACATAACTTTTCCTCTCCATCGAACCAAAAGCTGAAACTCAGAACATAGAATTTTAGAAAACTAATGTTAGAACAAAAAATAATATGTAAAATATAAACTAAAGTAGAATTTGGAGGTTACTAGCTAGGATGCTTGAATAACCTGTTGTCATACATATGGCACACACTCGTTCATATGTTTGGTAAACTCATGAAAATGACTAGATATCCCTACTCAATTACATAATAATGAACATGAAAAATAGAGTAGAAATCCAAGCAACAAGATATAATGTAATGATAAAGAAAATAGAGAAATATTTTTATTTAATAATAAAAATAAAAATTGTAGACAAGAGAAAAATGATAAAAAAACCTTCATACAATTAAAATTTTCCCAAATACATATTAGCTAGACAAAGAGAATAATGTTAAGTGCTACATAGTAGCTTGCCAAGATTGTTCAAGCCCCTATTTTGGTCTTTTGACCTCTATAGGTAGCCAATATATAAAAATATATAAAATAATGTATGCTCCTATCCTAAGTGTATCAAGGAATAGTAGAAATAGTGAAAAATAAATGAAATCTATAAGTATTTATTCTTGATAATATATGAAATATACAAGTATTTATTCTTGGAAATAAATTGGTGGTTCCTCTATGATTTATGTTTTAAATCTATTTTTTTATTGTATTTAACTTTCATTTCAAATATAAAATTATTTATACAATCTCATTGCTTTAATTTCCCTAACTTTTGGCTTTTGGTTATCATTCCTTTTATCTATTGCTTGTTGATTAATATATCTTTTATCATGGATCTTTATGAACCTTTCTATTATGAATACTTTCATGCATATATGTCAAGGATTATAAGGTGATTAATTGCTTCTTATTATTTGATCCTTGATATCAATAGAAATTATTAAATATTTCCAAAACAAGATTAGAAGATAACCTAATGGATTATAAATAATTTAAAGTATTTTAATAGATTTTACTAGATATTAGCTCCAAATAAAGGTAAAAATTATGTTTCTAATAAGATGCATTGAGTTGGTCATTTAAAAAATGTAGAAAAATGAAAATTAGTTTTCAAATGTTTGTGTGTGAGGTAAAATCTAGCATAAAAATATGGAACATGCATGCAAACAAACTACTCTAGATTAAACCTATAATTGTGATTGAGAAAAAAAAATTTGAAATAATGGAGGAAAGAACAAGTATCTCACCCCACCCAAGCCCTTTGATGCCTTGGATGTGCTCAAGATGGGATGGAAAGAGATTTTTGATGGAATGTTGGTTGCTCACTTTTAAAAACTCCTAATCATGTACTTGAACTTATAAATATAGTAAAATGTCCTTGAGAGAGATGTTTTTAATATATTTTTGGGAACAACTGTGAATGATTGAGATTGGTTCTTGGATTGGAGAGCTAGGATGCATTAGTGAGGAAGGGATGAGATTGATGCAATTGGATGGATGAGGTGAAATCACGTGATAGATAGTCAATATTACCTTATTTTGCATGTAGAGGTGAGATGTACACAAGTGGAATCTTGGGGTGAGTGCAAGTGGATGAGAGTTAAAATTATGTGATGAATGGTCCAGATACAAAAGGTTATATTTTTCCTTTTTATGGTGAGGTGGAAATGGATTCTTTATTTTATTTTTTAAATGACACGAGAGGAGGATGTGCATTAGTCTAGTTAATTAAATAGTAATTTATCTAATTAATTAGTGATGGTTTTTTTAATGTAATTAATTAAATAAATATAATTTTTTAATTAATAGGTGAAAGGAAGTTAGTCTAATTAATTAAATAAATATGATTTATTTAATTAACTAGTAGAGGAAGGATAATCTAATTAATTAAATAATTTATTTAATTAGGTAGTAAAGGAACAGTGTGGAATCAATGATGAAATTGACAATGTTGTATTAAAATGTGTCCAAGTGGATTTTTAAGTGTATAGTTTGGATATTAGTTTAGGTGCACAAACACTATTGATTGAGGTCACTACCATAATTGTACTAGTGTTCAAGTGGACATACATTGCACATTTTTTTAGAAATAAATAGAAGACCTAAATAAATGGTCTAGGTTAGCCTCCTAGTAAGGGATTGAAGGCTTACACATAGGCTAAGTGTGTCCTAAAACATGCTAAGGGAGTGAAAATTGAAATGAGTATGTAGTAGTATGGAGTGTAAATAAAAAAGTAGTTGATATTTCTCTATAATCACCTCAACCATGATGAATGGTTAACTTCAATGATCAAATCCCAAATTATCTCCCAAATTTTTCTAAATTGATCACATGGATACAATTTTGGATTGAATAAGATATACGAGAATAAAAAAGAAAAACAAGAATAATATTAATAGATGGAGAAAATAATGAAGGAAACTTTGATGTGGTGTATTGAACAAATGTGTAAAAAGACCCGAGAAGAGGTTAATAGGTTTGAGACTTGACCCTAAATAATAGGATAAAACACATGTATAGAGTACTAGAAAGATAATAAAAATAAAGGATGGGAAGTGGTTTTTCAATCATAAAAGAGTGTTTAATGTTATTATGGTCAAATAATCATCATATGATGATGATAAAAAAATAATAATTATAAATGTTTCACTTAGGACAAAAAAGTGATACATGGTAATATTCCCAATAGATCATTGCACTAAATAAATTAAAATTAACAATTTGTGATCCAAATTATAAAATTCAAACATAAAATGAAACACCCACAAACACCATCATTTTCTTCATTGTCAAGGCATGTTATTTCATATAGTTTTACATAGAGAATAACTGTTAGATACACAAGACAACCGAGAGTGGGGGGGGGTAAATTAGTTGTATACTTTTAAACATCAAAAACCCTCATTAACATCCAAATCTGTATTATTTCTCAAACCCTTTTCCACCATTAAACCCTTAACATGCATTACCATAATGTAAAGATGTAAAGAAGTAATGCAAACACTCAAAACACATAAGAATGCTAGATTTACATAGAAAACCCAAGAAGGGAAAAACCATGATAAGGATTAGATCACTAATATATGAACTGCAACACCAAATACAATAAGGCTCATTGCCAAGGGCTCACTTCCCAGAAAGATAAAGAAAGGCTCACTACTAGTGGCTCACTGCCAAAGGACTCACTATCCAGAAGAAAGAAAGAAGGGGTGGCTCAAGTTACCAATTTGAATTGCTAATAATGCATCTCTCATAATTTGAAGGTACAATACCATTGAAGCAAAAACAATTTATCAAACCGTCTGAAATGTAGAAACCTTTTGTTCACTGCATTAGGAAGTCAAACATTAAGGATCACACTCAAACACTTGATCACTTTCACATCTTTTCAATCACACACTCTTAACATTTCATCCATACAACAATCATCCTTGCATTATACCCTTTGTGACCTAAAGCAATCTCAATTAGATTGGTCATAAATGAAACGTATACATAGGTCAATTGTACAACATTAAATAGATCAGAAACAAATGCTTCCACAATATAAAGAAGTGAATCCAAACCATAGGCACTAATTAATTGTGACCTAAATATACATCAACACACTTCACAACACTTCCTCAATTATCCTCTGCAATTAGCACTAGCAATGCTAGTTCGGCCAAAAATTCACTAACAAGAGACTCCAAACACACCTCGCAAGGTTCAAAAACATCTCGTGGACCACATAGAAACACTCCAAAATATCCATTCAACATCTCAAAATATTCTAGCATCATCAGAATATACTGCACAACTACTGGGTAAACCCACAAAAGTGGTTTACAATTTGAGCGAGGAAGGAAAAGTTGCAAAAAATGACCCCATGCAAAAAAAATTGCTTTTTGGGGTTCAAATGAACTATTTGGTTTTAGTGAACCCATTAAATTTTGGCCCCTCATTTCCCGTTCAAAAAAAGCAAAGAAAATTGTAAAGGAAAGGGGGTTTGCTCGAACCCCCCTTTTCCCCCCTTCTCCCCCTCAGGGACCAAAAAAGTCCAGAATTTTATGCTTTGAAGCTCTTGTTGAGGATAAAAATGGAGGAGACTTCACAAAATGAACTAGATGATGGTAGTCCTTGGAACAAGCTATCTGATGAATATAATTTTAATATGTTTTGGTTTTATCATGTATTTGTTTTTAAGTTTTATTAAACATAGGTTTTTCACCAAAAATCAAGCTCTTTTTTCTATACATGTGGAAAAATAATAGATTATCAAAAACAAAATTGAAAAATATGAGTGCACCAGATATTGAAGTCCTTGATCCAACAAAAAAATTGAATTTCGATACATACAAAAAAAGTTACGTTGTATACAGTCCGCCTATGTCTGAATTGTAATTGGTTTGACTTTGAAACTTGATTAAGGAAAAAATATTCAATAAAACACTATGAGACCAATTGGAAACATTAGATATGTAGTTATAAATCTAAATTTGAAAAAATTAGAATTTTATTCTTCATGGAAAATAAGTTATGTTGTATACGGTGAGCGTCACTCCTTAAAAAATATTGTTTACTAAAAAAAACTAGTTTTCGAAGGAGATGGAAAAATAAGTGCAATCTGATTCCAATTTGAAAAAAATATATTTAGAATCTACAAACAAAATGTCATAAATCACTGGTTTGCATCATCTTCAAATTCCTCACGGTTTAGTCGCTATAGGTGCTCAAAAGTGAAGATTTAATTAAAAAAAATTATTTCAATGTCCAGTTTGGCCAAAAATTGTAAACCAGTATTGTGGGATCACTCTATTGCAACCACCTGAAACTCAAGAACACCCTCAATATGTGCAACCAAACATACTGGCACAAACATCCAACACACCAAACAACTTTTCAAAACAAATCAACACCTAAAACTTCAAGGGAAGGTAGATACAAACATTATAAGAATTTTCCTAGATCTGCAACATGAGAAACTTCATTGCGAAGAAATATGGAGCAATCTCATTTCTCCTAGACACCCTATTTTACTAGACAAAAATACTAACAAACACATCTTCCACTGTAGTACGATCCAAAACTTGAAACTCTGCATATGACACCTATGAACATCTCTAATCATCATGTCCAAACTACATGAGCATAGCTTTGAGCATGAAGAAATGTGGAGCAAAAAATTGAATACCATTCTGTCGCACTAAACTCTCTTTTATTTAAATTTTCTCAAAAGCACTTGGAAACCAAGTGAACCAACTTCATCAACAACATTACTAACATCTCTGCAATATATCTACATCATCTACAACATGCAACACTTTCCAACTACAACAATCTCTCCAAACACAAGTCGGTCCAACAACCTTTGCAACTATATTGAAGTAAGATATCAATGAAAACACCAACAACATTATGTTGACATTAACACCAACAAATCCAAACTTCCAACAAATCCAATGCTAGGGGTTGACATCACTAACACACATATCATTCCAACACTCTCTTCATACAAGGGTTTGACATCAATGACAACACCCAAGCAACTCACAAACATATCAAGCTTCCAAACTTCCAACAATCTCCCCCTTTGTCATTGATGGAAACACCTTATTTTTGAAAATCCATCAACAACAAAAGCAACCAATAGAAATACTGCAATAATCAGTACTCCCCCTAACTGGGACAACTCTTTACTCTTCATCCTTTCTCTTCACAGACTTCTCTTGCAACACTAGCAACACCTGCACTTTATATCACTCTCCTCTTTTGCTCCTCAGACAATACTTCTCCATACTCTCTCCCCCTATGGTCTTCAGACCATATCCACTCTTGCAACTCTCTCCATGATTTTATTCTTCCCTTTATGGTTTTTCAATCACTTTAAATTTATCCTCCTTTGAAATCAATGGAAAAGGGCTATAAACTCATCCAACTCTCTTTCTCTCCCCCTTTGACAATATTCAAAAGGGAAACACCTTCATACACCACTTTCAATACCAACTAGAAACTATACTCATTCTTCTTCACTCTCTTCCTACATACTCCCCCTTAGGAGTACACAATTTGCTTCATCTGACTGCATCATCCAACAACTATTAGTACCTACTCCCTTTGAGAGGTAGCCTTCAACACTAGTCTAGAAGAAAGAATGTATCTTGAAATGCTTCTAGGACAAATGCACATACTTATGCTTCTAGTTGAAAGAAGGAGGGGAAATAACCCCTAACTTTTCTTAGAGATACTCAAAAGTATCTTTTAGAAGAGACTTTGTGAAAATATCACCAACCCGATCATTAGTGGGCACATACTCCAACTTCACCTCATTATTTGCAACTTTCTTTCTCAACAAATGATACCAGATGAGATATGTTTTGTTCTTGAATGCATTGTCAGATTATTTGAAATATTAATTTCACTTGTATTGGCACACATGATGGGAATAAGTTCATCATATGAAACTTTGATATCTTTCAAATTTTGTTTCATCCACAATACCTGTGTATAGCATGATGTTGTTGCAATATGCTATGCTTCTGTAGTAGATAATGACACTGAATCTTGCTTCTTACTTAACCATGAAATGAACCTACTTCCAAGAAAGAGAGCACCACCACTTGTACGTTTCCTATCATCTACACATCCAACCCAACCTGCATATGTATATGCACTCAAGGAGAAGTCAGTATCCTTAGGATACCACAAACCATAACCTAGAGTGCCCTTCAAATATCTAAATATCCTCTTCACTGTTGCAACATGAGATTCTTTGGGATCTTCTTGAAATCTAGCCACAAGACAAACTGAATGCATGATATCTGGTCTAGTAGTATTAACATATAATAGTCCACCAATCATTGATCTATAATTGCTCTAATTTTTCTGAAGAGATTCATCATTCTTGCTTAACTTACAACCAGTAACCATAGGAGTACATACTGGTTTGAAGTCAACCATTCCAAACTTATTCAACAATTCCTTAACATACTTAGATTGTGATATAAATATACCTTTCTTTGATTAACTGATCTGCAAACCAAGGAAGAAACTCATCTCCCCACACATTGACATCTCAAATTATTTTTGCATTTCCATTGAAAACCTCTTGCACATATCCTCATTTCCTCTAAATATTATGTCATCAACATATACCACCACAATTAAGATTTGTTATCCTACAACTTTGAAATATAGATTGTTATGTAGTATCTTTTTTGAATCCTTGCTGCAACAAGTACTTATCTAACCTTGCATACCAAGCTATGGGAGCTTGCTTCAATCCATACAATGCTTTCTTCAATCTGCAAACCATATTTGCATCTTCTAGCAACTGAAAACCTTTTGGCTGTTCAATGTATACTTCTTCTTCCAATTCATCATTCAAGAATGTAGAATTGACATCCATCTAATAAAATTTGAAATCTTTGTGTTAAAAAAGCTAAAAACATCTTGATAGATTCCATTCTAGCAACCAAAGAATTTTTTTTCACAAAATCTATACCTTCAACCTGTGAGTAACCCTTACACACAAATCTAGCCTTGTTATTGATAACTTTTCCATCTTCATTCAGCTTTTTCTAGAATACCCAATTAGTGTCAATCACATTCTTATTCCCCAATCTTCGAACCAATTCCCAAGTCAGATTATTATCTATCTATTCTAACTCTTCTTTCATTGCTTTGATCCAATTCTCATCTTTGCATGCCTCAGTTACTATTTTTGGTTCTAACTCAGAAAGTAAACAAAGATTTACCTATTCCTCTATCATAGCAGCTTTTCTTCTTCTCAACACACCTTTTCTCTTATCTCCAATGATCTAATCTTTTGAATTATTCTTCTGCACATACTTAGGAGTCTTAGGATTCTTTTCAAAGCTTCTTCCTCTTCAATGTTCAACTCTTTTCCTTTCTCTTCAACCTCTTCTTCTTCACTACAAGGGGATTCATCAAATCCATATCCTTCTAGACTAGTACTAAAATCTGATGTGCTTCTTCATCCACTTTAACACTTTCACTCTCAACAATCTTCTTTAATATTTCGTTGTAACATCGGTAGGCCTTGCTTCTTGTAGAGTGTCCATAGAAGATTCCTTCATTAGATCTTGCATCAAACATTCCTAAGTTTTCTTCATCTCTTCTAATATAACATTTTCTTCCAAAAAAATTGAAATGCTTCACAGTAGAGGGTTTACCATACCATAACTCATAAGGAGTCTTTAAACTATTCACTCTTGCTTGACCTCTATTAAGAATGTAGATTGCAGTATGAATTTATTCTCTCCAATAGACATCCAGAAGATTAGCTTCCTTCATCATTGTCCTAGTTGCTTCCTGAATTGTTCTGATTTTCCTTTTGATAATTCCATTATGTTGAGGAGTTCTAGGGGCTGATAAATGCCTTCTTATTCTATGATCTTCACAAAAGTTGTTAAACTCATTTGAAGTAAACTCACCACCTCTATTAGATTTCAAACATTTGATTATCAGATTCATTTCATTCTCAACCATAGCCTTAAATTCTTTAAAATTGTCTAGAGCTTCTGATTTTTAATTAGAAATGTAACCCAAGCTATTCTAGAAAAATCATCAATTAGTAACATGACATACTTGTCACCACATGAGCTTCTAATTTTGGTAAGTCCACATAGATTTTTATGCACTAACTCTAGTGGACTTGTGGTAGAATATTATTTTGTCTTGAATCTTGATTTTGTTTGCTTTCCAACTTGACACTCTTTGCAGATTTTATTGATAGGCTTTGTAATCTTTGGAAAATCTCTCACAACATCAATATAGCTTATCCTCAATAGAATATCAAAATTAATGTGACCCATTCTTCTATACTATAGCCGACTTTCATTAGTTTGAGACATAAATCACTTTGCACCACTACCTTTGAGTTGATAGACATTACCTCATGTCCTTGTTCTAGCAGCAACTAGAATACTAGAGCTTCCTTTTCTGATTTCACAACCACCATTCTAAAATACAAGATTATATCCTTCGCTACACATTTGTCCTACACTTAAAATATTATGTCAAAGACCTTTGACATAAAGAACATCATCTATATTATGCTTACCATCAAAACTAATTGAACCTTTTCCATAGATCTTTGCAGATGTATCATCATCAAATTTAACAAGACCACCATAATACTTTTCAAGCTTAAAAAATTTACTCTTATCACCTGTTATATGATTTGAGCATCTACTATCAATGATCTAGTAAATCTTTTCTTCTCTAGCACGAAAAGTAGTCAATATAGTTCCTTCAATGTTATGACCTATTTTTGAAGCACTTTCCTTCACACATCTTTCAAGATTAGTAGAATTAATTGTAACATTTAAATCCATGAACAAGCATTCATCACTTCCTTTATCCGAAGAATCTAATTCTTCGTCAATAGATACACCAATTTCCTTTTCAACATAATAATTCTTCTTTACAAATTTACCCTTATGATCCTTTTCTTTGTCATTAGTGACTTTGATTAGACATTTAGATGCATAATGACCTATATTTCCACAAGTGAAAAATATGAAAGGTAGCTTACCTATTTATTTTCCAATATCCTTTTTCAATCTCCTCACAAATTTTGCTTCCAACTCATCAAGATCATCTGGATCTGATCCATCATCCTTTTCCCCTTTGTAGACTTTAAAAGTAGTTTCTTTGTTTGTAGCATCTTGGCCAAACTCTTTCATTTCAAAAGAAATTAAAGCACCAAACATCTAATCTCTAAAATAATTAACCAAATTCTGAGCTTCCTCAATAGCAGAAACTTTATGACTATAAGCTTTAGGAAAAGTTCTTAATACCTTTTTCATCACTTTGCTTTCATCCATCTTTCCATCAAGACCATTGATGGCATTCGAAACTTCACCAACTCTGAGCATGTAGGAACTTATATCTTCATCTTTAGACATCATTAGGGTTTCAAAATTGGCTTTATAGATATGCATCTTCGCTTGTTTGACCTTGGCATCTCCTTCATAGATACCTTCACAAGTTTTGAATCAATAAGATTGGACTCAGGATTGCATTCCTTACTTTTCCATTGTTCTCATATGCCTTGATCTCATCATTGGTTGATGGTCCATTTGTAGGTATAGTGGGTGATCCCACAATATTGGTTTACAATTTTTGGCCAAGCTGGACACTGAAATTATTTTTTCCAACTAAATCTTCACTTTCGAGCACCTATAGTGCCTAAATCGTGAGGAATTTGAAGATGATGCAAACTAGTGATTTGTGACATTTTGTCTTTAAATTCTAAATATATTTTTTTCAAAAATTTTGGAATCAAATTGCACTTATTTTTCCATCTCCCTCGAAAACTAGTTTCTTAAGAAAACTACATTTTTACGGAGTGACGCCCAACATAATTTTTTTTCCATGAAGGATAAAATTATAATTCTTTTGAATTTAGATTTGTAACTACGATATCTAGTGCTTTCAATTGGTCTCATAGTTTTTTATTGAATATATTTTTCTTAATCAAGTTTCTAAGTCAAACCAATTACAACTCAGACATAGGTGGACCATATACAATGTAACATTTTTTGTATGTATCGAAACTCTCTTTTTTTTGTTGGATCAAGGACTTCAATATATGGTGCACTCATATTTTTAAATTATTTTTTGATAATCTACTATTTTTCCACATGTGTAGAACAAGGAGTTTGATTTTCGAGAAAAAACTTATGTTTAATAAAACTAAAAAAACAAATACATAAATAAACCAAAACATATTAAAATTATATTCGTTGGATGGATCGTTATGAGGACTACCATCATCCAGTTGGGTTTGTGAAGTATCCTCCATTTTCATCCTCAACCCGAGCTTCGAAGGGAAAAATTATGGACAATATTGGTGCCAGAGAGAGAGAAGAGGGGAAAAGGGGGGTTCGAGCAAACATATGTTCGCTCGAACCCCCTAGAGGTGGTTCGATCAAACCCATGTTCAATTGAACCATTTCAAAATAATTAAAAAAAATGATCGAGTGAAGTTAAAATAATAATAAAAAAAATCGGTGAGTTGGTTCAAGTAGACTCTTAGCCGACGTACGCTCGAACCCCCAGCCGATGAGCACATTTCAATAGTGTTATTTTATAATATATATGTCTATAGTATAATATTTTTATTATTAATAACTATTATATATAAATGGACGCTATTAATAACTATTATATTATTAATATAATAGTTATTAATAATATAAATAATATACTATAGACATAAATAATAAAAATAATTACAATAAATGTTATAATATCAATATAATTTTGAATTAAATAGGTTTTAAAAATGTATATTGTGTAAATAAATATAAAATTATAAATAAACAAAATTTAAAATAAAAATAATAATATATTATAATTTATAAAAAGAAAATATATAGTTTAAATAGAGATAGAGAGATATATGGGAAGAGAAAGGGAGAGAGAGAGTAGTAGAGATAGAGAGATAGATAGGGGGATAGGGAGAGAGTGAGGGAGGGAGAGATGGGGAGAGATAGAGACAGGGGGAGATAGAGAGAGAGGGAGATAAAGGGAGATAAATAGGTAGAGGAGAGGTAGAGAAGAGGGGGGGAGAGGGGGAGAGAGAGGTCGAAGAGGAAGAGAGAGAAGAAGGGGGGAGAGGGAGAGAGATAGGTAGAATAGGGAGAGAAAGAAGAGGGGGAGAGAGGGAGAGATAGATCAATATATATAGAGGGAGAGGGGGAGACATAGAAAGGGAGGGAGAGCTAGAGGGGGGAGAGCGAGAGAGAGAGAGGGGTAAGGAGATAGAGATAGAGATAGAGATAGAGATAGATATGGAGATGGAGAAGGATCTAAGGAGAGGGATAGTGAGAGGAGAGAAGGATATATAGCTTGATGGAAGATATAAATATATAGAGAGGGATAGGTAGGGATAGAAATAGGGAGAGATAGAGGGGGGAAGAGCAAGAGAGAGAGAGGGGTAAGGAGATAAAGATAGATAGGAAGATATAGATAGGTATGGAGATGGATAAGAAGAAGGAGAGGGGTATGGAGAGAAGGAGAGGGAGAGATAAAGAGAGAGAGGGGGGAAGGATTTATAGAGATGAAAGAGATAAATATATAGAGATGGATAGAGAGGGAGATGGATGGATGGATAGAGAGTGATTGAAATAAAACTTTTGAATCAAGAAGATAGTCAAGCTCCATTACCAGTAAGATCATGTTATGTTTGAAATAAGGAGGGAGAGGGAGTGGGAGAGAGATAGAGGGAGTGAGTGTGAGAGAGAGAAACCTGAGAGAGGGAGAGGGGGTAGGAGGGAGAGACTTGAGAGAGAGAGAGGGAGGGAGTGGGAGAGAGACAAAGGGTATAGGGTTAAGATTAGAGGGTAGAGGGTTTAAGGGTTTAGGGTAGAGGGTATAGGGTTTAAGGGTGTAAGGGTAGAGGGTAGAGGATAGAGGGTTTTAGGGTTTAGGGGTAGAGGGTAGAGGGTTAAGGGTAGAAGCTTGAGAGAGATAGGAGTGAGAGAGAGTTGAGAGATGGATAGGGGGTAGGAGGGAGAGACTTGACAAAGAGAGAGAGAGAGAGAGGGAGTGGGAGAGAGATAGAGGGTAGATGGTACAAGGGTTTAGGGTTTAAGGGTTAAGGGTAGAGGGGGGAGAGCTCAAGAGGGGGTAGGAGGGAGAGACATGAGAGAGAGAGAGATAAAGGGAGGAGTGGCGAGAGACAGATGGCAGAGGGTTAATGTAAGAGGCGAGGGCTCATAATGAGTTGGAGGGTAGAGGGCAGAGGGTAGCCTCAAGATAGAATCTGAATGAGTGAGAGGAACCCGAGAGAGGGAGATGGGGTAGGAGGCAGAGACTTGAGAGAGAAAGGGAGTGGAAGAGACATAGAGGGTAGATGGTTAAGGTTAGAGGGTAAAAGGTTTAAGGGTTTCGGGTTGAGGGTTTAGGGTTGAGGGTTGAGGGTAGAGGGTTTAGGGTATAGGTTTGAGGTAGAGGGTAGAGAAACGGTTTAGGTTTTAAAGGTTAAGGGTAGAGGGGAGAGAGGGAGAGGGGTTAGGAGGGAGAGACTTGAGAGAGAGAGGGAGTGGGAGAGAGATAGAGGGTATAGTATTAAGGGTAGAGGGTAGAGAGGGAGAAGGGGTAGGAGGGAGAGACTTGAGTGAGAGAGAGGGAGTGGGAGAGAGATAGAGGGTAGATGGTACAAGGATAGAGGGTTTAAGGGTTAAGGGTTAAGGGTAGAGGGTAGAGGGTTAAGGGTAGAGGCCCAAGAGAGATAGGAGTGAGAGAGAGATAGAGAGAGACTTGAGAGAGGGAGAGGGGGTAAGAGGGAGAGACTTGACAGAGAGAGAGGGAGTGGGAGAGAGATAGAGGGTAGAGGGTTAAGGGTAGAGGGTACAATGGTTTAGGGTTTAAGGGTTAAAGGTAGATGGGAGAGAGCCTGAGAGGGGGTAGGAGGGAGAGACATGAAAGAGAAAGATAGAGGGAGGGAGTGGGAGAGAGATAGAGGGTAGAGTGTAGAGGGTTTAGGGTTTAAGGGTTGAGGGTAGAGGGTAGAGGGGAGCTTGAGATAGGAGTGAATGAGTGAGAGAGAGAGACCTAAGAGAGGGAGAGGGGGTAGGAGGGAGAGAGGGAGTGGGAGAGACATAAAGGGTAGAGGGTTAAGGTTAGAGGGTATAATGTTTAAGGGTTTAGGGTTGAGGGTTTAGGGTTTAGGGTAGAGGGTTTAGGGTATAGGTTTGAGGGTAGAGAAACAATTTAGGGTTTAAGGGTTAAGGGTTTAGGGTTAAGGGTAGAGGGGAGAGAGGGAGAGGGGGTAGGAGGGAGAGACCTTAGAGAGAGAGAGAGGGGGTGGGAGAGAGATAGAGGGTAGAGGGTACAAGGGTTTAGGGTTAAGGGTAGAGGGTAGAGAGGGAGAGAGGGTAGGAGGAGAGACTTGAGGAGAGAGAGAGGGAGTGGGGAGAGAGATGAGGGTAGTGGGCACAAGGGCAGAGAGGGTTTATGGCTATGCCACGGTTATGTAGAGGGTAGAGGCAGAGGCAGAGGGCATGGGTAGAGGCTCAAGAGAGATAGGAGTGAGGAGAGAGATAGGAGAGAGACTTGAGAGAGGGATAAGGTTAGAGGAGAGAACTGATAGAGAGAGAGAGGGAATGGGAGAGAGATAGAGGGTAGAGGGTTAAGGGTAGAGGGGAGAGAGCCCAGGAAGGGGTAGGAGGGAGAGACATGAGAGAGAGAGGGAGAGATAGATGGAGGGAGTGGGAGAGAGATAGAGGGTAAAGGGTTAAGAGTAGAGGGTAGAGGTTTTAAGGGTTTAGGGTTTAAGGGTTGAGGGTTAAGGGTAGAGGGTAAAGGGGAGCTCAAGATAAAAGGAGTGAATGAGTGAGAGAGAAAAAACCCGAGAGAGGGAGAGGGGGAGAGGGGGTAGGAGGGAGAGACTTGAGAGAGAGAGGGAGTGGGAGAGACATATAGGGTAGAGGGTAGAAGGTTTAAGGGTTTAGGGTTGAGGGTTTAGGGTATAGGTTTGAAATTGTTATATAATGTTGGAGAAGTAATGAAACTAAGTTGTTGATTTGGAAAACTTTGTATTTACCTTTAACAATTTATGGTTTCTTGTTCTCAATTCTCAGTGTTAGATATTAGTTATCAGTTCTTTCATGCCAATGTTGAAATGTGAATGATGTTGATCGATTTCCGGTCCATACTTTTAGCAATTTTTTGATTGTATATTGTTGTGTAAAGTTCTTATGGGCCTCATATTGTGCTAAGTTCAACTATGGATACTTGTTCATGTTCATGGGTATTCATGATCTGAAAATCTTTCAGTTTCCTTAGATGATTGCGCCATTTCTATGTAGTTGTTGGCTTTTCCTTGATAAAGTAGAGATTGGTTTCATTGGGGGATCTGTCCATTTACAACATTCATCATTATTGTGATAGATCTTAGGTTTTAGTCTTAGAATCTCTCTTAAGTCCTTATCTTTTTCTATTTCTTTTATTATATGGGTTAGATTTAGGAATTTTAACTATGAACATATTGCAAAATTTGATAAGTTTGAAGATCCAGTATTTGTTTGTAAGGTCCCTTTGTGATTACCAACAATTTCACATTATCTCTGAGTTGTTTCACTACATTTTTCAAGACTTGACATTAGAGACCTTGGGGTTATCTCTTGAGGCTTGCTGATAGAGATTTATCTTTCAAGAGAGATAGGATATCATATTTTGTTTGAGTTGTTGTTGTGCAGAAAACACCATCGACAGATTGGCGCTAGAGGGAGGGCCTGAATAAGCAAGTTGGATCATTTTTTGTCCGCCATTTCTCCTGAGAGATTTAGAAGAGGAACCAGATCTACACCAGGAGATGAAGAGTTTCAAGAATTACAAGCTCCTACCAGGTCAAGAAGGACCAGAAGAAGGGAGGAGCCATTTTCTACCTCATCATTCCCACCATCCTCACCTTCATCAAGTCCATCTTCATCTAATTCTAAATCAATCCCCATTCAGTAGCCTCAACCAGTCATAAATTAGCCTTTACCACCCCCACTTCCACCAATGGCTTTCTTGGAGAACAACCCATCTCCATTATCCTTCAACAACTACAATGTTATGCCAAAGAATCCCGAGCTTTTATGCTCCAAGTTTCACATTAATGATCCCAAAAGGATTGTTGAAGAGCACATTAGGATTTATAAAACTACCCTCAAGGATAGGGGAATTAATCATTAGGATGTTGCATGCAGAATTTTCCCATATTCCCTTGAGGATGAGGCATTTTATTGGTATAACCATCTTCTTGCTGGGTCTATCACTGCTTGGCTTCAATTGGAGACTGCATTTTTACATAAATTTGAGATCGCTATCAGTGCCAATGAGTTACTTCTGCAATTTACTAGAGTCAAGAGGGAGGCGAATGAACCAATAGGGGCTTTCAATAATACATTTCATAGGGATTATGCTAGGCTGCAACCCCCTTATTTTGTAGATGATGCCTTTCCTAGGGAGTTTTATTATGAGGCTTTGGATAGTTTAACATCTACCTTTGTGAAATGGAGAGAAAACCCTCCTGTCGGCCTCCTTGAAGCTTATGATGTGGCTATTAAAGTAAGTACAGATTTGAGGCAACACTTGTTTGGACCCTTGGCATTAGCTAATCAAAAAATTATGTTGAGTTTGGCCCCTCAATTACCTTTGGTTTCACACCCGAGTCAGCCCTTGAATCAAGCCCCACCCATGTCAAATTACCATCCAAATATGAATCAACCTACATTCTCTCATCAAAAAGCTAATATACCTAGTTACTTCCAGAGATTTGAGATATTTAATCAATCCTTGAACCATGGGTTCCACTCTATTTATATGTAGAATTTAGCTAGTGTTGTTCCTCCATCAAACAATGTAGACAAGGAGAGGTTGGATGAACTCACAAAGCTAGTAAAGAAGATGGCCACCGAAGTCACCTACCTAAGGAACCAAAACAATCAACCTCAGGTCATCCAAAGGGGAACTCAGTCCAATTATGATCAAGATCGGGGGTAGAATCTCGATAGGGGATAATATTTTAAAGATCAACACTCAGGGTCGACATTTGATAGAAGGCAACTACCATGTTGATGAGCCCAAAATATGCTCGTAATTTGAATATTATAATGTATTTTTAAATACCCTTACTCTTTTTAATGGTTGTTTTGAACTCTGTGATTATAAACTTTTATCTTAAATCGGGTAGTATCCTATGACAACACATTCCTATATTCCTGCAGCTTAATATCTCCATATGTCTATATTCATCGCCCTGTTTGACCTCCCAATTGACTGATATGATGCATGTGGTTTTTGGATAAATGAGATGAATTTAATGTGTGTGATTAATGAATGAGTATCGTGTTATTATATGCATGCCTTCTTTTGCCTCTGTTGCCATGTGTTTCACAAGTTGTTGAAATTTCCATGAACGAGTCAATGCATAGCAAACCTCGATCCTACAGTGAAGACCATTTCCACCACGGCATCGAGGAAGTTGTTCCAACGAAGACTCTCTGTCCGGGTCATTGGGAGGAGATCTAAATGGTCATCAATCTAGGAAGAGTGGAATGCTAGATTCTCTCTGAATCAGTTGAATAGATATGCTTTCATTTATGGGAGTTTGTTCCTCAGAATTAGGAAGCATCTATGTCTGCATCTTTCTCTATTAAGTTAGTTGGTTAGTTATTTTTCTATAAATAAATGTTCCTCCTGCGTGAGTTGGCAAGTAGAGAAGAGAAAAGACTGGATTATAAATAAGAGAATAGAATAGAGTATGTTCGAGTTAGTATTATAATGATAAACAAAGTTTTGTGTTAGTTTTCTTACAAGCAGAACAACCCTGTATATGATTATGAGTTTATGAATAAAAGCTGATGAAGTTTTGAGTTCAATTCTTGCATAGTCTGGTCGATGCTTGCTAAGGGGGCCCACTTAGTAAGTATCTGTAGTTATTTGTTTATTTACTGTTGTTTATCAGTTAGAATTTCATTCCAGGAATTTTTAGCACAAACTCAGTCTTATATTGTTCCTGCAGCATAAGGAATCCATCCCTGTGTCTGTTCCTACATCATTAGACCAGTTCATGGTTTGTTTCTCAATAATAGTTGTCATGATTTATGCTTTAACTAAGTTATGCTTAAGTTGATAAGAATTGCCTTACGTTCCTACATCAGAAGTAGAATTCCTTTCATGCATTTATTTCTAGTAGGTTGTGGCTAAAATCGGTTCTTAGTGCACATACAATTCCGCTCCATTTCAAGTATACGTTCCCTGGTTTGACAAAGTAAATGAATGACCATGAGAAGATGTTAGTCACCTGCTGGAATGTCTAATTCCTAGGTTAGGATTTTCTGTGACTTTTATATCCTTTTGTGGGCGACAACCATTTTTGATGTCGTTGCTAGGGATGGTGTCAAGCTAAGAACCTGTCATAGTCATTGTTAGCAATAGTTAGTGTGCTTATTTAAGAATTTTCAAATCCTTCAATTTTCAGTTAAGTTCGTTACATGCATAGAAGAAGAGACGCTCTAGGAAGATTCCTCTGAAACCCTTCCTTCATTGATAACGATTTTGAACCAGCTTATAATCTATTTGAGGAAGCAGGAAACCAAGATATCAATCCATTTGCTGAAGACCCACTCACTGAATTTCCCTTTGACCTAGCTGACGAAGAACCTCAGGAAAATCCATTTGCTTTGATACTTCATCAGGCATATATGGCACAAAATCCACCTAATCGACCTCCTACTTTTGAATTCCCTACCATACCCCAGCAAGATAATGATAACCTCAAAAATATTCCTTCTTCATTGCTTCCCAAGTTCTATGGACTAGTTACAGAGGACCCATACACTTTCTTGTTTGAATTCGACATCCTCTGTCGAAGCTATGATTACACCACATATGCTCACAAGCTGAAGTTGTTTTCTGCTACTTTGAAGGAGGGAGCTCTAAGATGGTTCATGAGTTTGGGGAGGAATGTTGTCGATACTTGGGCAGTCATGCAAACAAAGTTTCTTGAAAAATATAAAGAATATTGCAAGAGTGGTAGTAAGGGTGATGATATATTCCGAATTCAACAGAAGGAGGACGAAAGCTTGGAAGACTATATCTCAAGGTTTTTGTTTTCCTTGAAAAAGAATTCAGACCATACTCTCAATGAAGAATCTCAGAAATTACTTTTTCTGAGGGGAATCAATGATTCATGTATTGATGCTTTGGATCTGATGGGAGGAGGAGATATAACCCAAGTGCCTTGGGATGATATTAAGTCCATATGCCGCAACTACTCTCGAGCAAATGTCAAGAAGGGAAGAGGTCATCAGGCCATAGTGGGAAAGTCTTCTACTAATGGAGTTTCACGGATGGAGATTTCAAATTTGCTATCTGATTTCAAGTAGGATATCATAAACAATATGGCTACACAGTTGGATACTATGCAAGCTCGAAAGAAACATGAGGAAGCTGAAGCAATCTTGGTCAAGCTCTGTCCACATTACCAACAGAAAAAAACGTGACTACAGATGTAAGATGGTGGCTAACTTGGAGGTTAAGCAATTACCTATTGAATTTAAGGCAGTAGAAGGTGATGATGACCAAGTATTCTACATTGCACAAAGGCGCCCATGGGCTCAAAGACAATGTATGCCTCAAGACCCTTTGACTTTTTGTAATCCTTACTCTAATTATAGTAACCAATGGCAACCTACATATGGCCCATCACAACCATGGAATACCTATCAACCAAAATGGCCTAACTATCAAAGTCCACAATGGCAATCTCCTCAAACTTTGAGTTTCCGCCATCTGGCTAAAACTAAAATGCAACAAAGTCCGTGGGAAGAGGAGAAGAAGAATTTAAAGAAAGAAATTGAAAACCAAAGACAAGAAATCCAAGAAATAAAGTAGAAAATGAATGAAATGATGAAAGTAGCTGGGCAAATCATGGAATGTAGACCACCTCCTAGGGTGTATGCAATGTGCCTGAAGGAAATTTTTTTGTGGTTCCAATTAATGAGAATTTCCAAAAATCTGGACCCTGACATTCATTCTACTAAAGAGTTTTATGATGCCTATCAGACAACACCTAGTTGGTTAAGAAATTCTTTGTGTGAATTTTATTTGCATGGTTTGTTAATCCCTTTTGAAACATAGTGGAATCCTCTCCTTTACATTGGCGACATTCATTTGAAGTCACTTATGTCTTGGGCGACTAATGAGATTAATTATGGGAAGAAATTAGAGGATTATGAGGAAGCTGAACGGAAAGAACCTATTCCCTTCAGGCCAAAAAGCTCAGATCCTCAAACATTTCTGAGAACTTGGTTTTCTGTTACATATGGATTTTATGATCCTGCAGCAAGAATAAAACTATTTGATCTCATAAAATAGGTATATGATGTGTTTAAAGGTCAACCATATTTGTTTTGGAAGCTTTCATCTTCTAGAATCAAAACAAGATGGGAGAAATTGAAAGTTGGCCTAAGAAAATATGAGCCTCATAGTCCTTTGAATTTCAGAGCAGCCATCAGAAGGTTAGAAACGTATATACAGTTGGGTCTCCAGGAAAGGTTTGAATTGTGGTTGCCATTAACATTTCACCCCCCTATTTTGATGTGGCCACTGTATCCTTATCTGGCCACAGATATTAATGAAACTAATGAAGCTCGCAGGTATGAGAGATGGGAGAATGTCAAAGGCTTCTACTACAAGTTTGGGACTTCAATGCAAGGCCATGCTACTTTTACCAATTTCAAGGAAACAACCAGGAAGGTAAATGCTGGAGGACCAGCATTAGGATAAGTAGGGGGCAAATGATGAGCCCAAAATATGCTCGTAATTTGAATATCATAATGTATTTTTAAATACCCTTACTCTTTTTAATGGTTGTTTTAAACTCTATGATTATAAACTTTTATCTTAAATCGGGTAGTATTCTATGACAATGCATTCTTATATTCCTGCAGCTTAATATCTCCGTATGTCTATATTCATCACCCTGTTTGACCTCCCAATTGATTGATATGATGCATGTGGTTTTTGGATAAATGAGATGAATTTAATGTGTGTGATTATTGAATGAGTATCGTGTTATTATATGCATGCCTTCTTTTGCCTATGTTGCCATGTGTTTCACAGGTTGTTGAAGTTTCCATGAACGAGTCAATGCACAACAAACCTCGGTCTTGCAGTGAAGACCATTTCCACCATGGCATCGAGGAAGTTGTTCCAGCGAAGACTCTCTGTTCGGGTCATTGGGAGGAGATCTAAATGGTCATCAATCTAGGAAGAGTGGAATGCTAGATTCTCTCAGAATCAGTTGAATGGGTCAATGAGTTTGACTCGAAAACTACACGGTTGAATCTTGATAGCAATACCATAATTTGACACGCTGTGGAAGAAACCTCCTACTTATCAATTGATGAGCTAAAGGGGAACTATAATGAATGGTTCATAAGTTATAACACTTGCTGAAGGTTTTGCAAATGGGGTAGCAAGCTAAGTGGGCTTAACCTTGGAGGAAACTCCATGGTTAAGCGCACTTGAGTTGGAGCAGTACTAGGATGGGTGACCTCCCGGGACAGACCAATGCTTCACCTTTGTGAGAATCACCTAGATGCAATGAGTGCTAAGTGGACCATTCATTACCATGAGAGATGGGTTCATGTGAACCACTACTCATGAATCATGGGTCAATGAGTTTGACTCAAAAACTACACGGTTGAATCTTGATAGCAATATCATAATTTGACATGTTGTGGAAGAAACCTCCTGCTTATCAGTTGAATAGATATGCTTTCATTTATGGAAGTCTATTCCTCAGAATTAGGAAGCATCTATGTCCGCATCTTTCTCTATTAAGTTAGTTAGTTAGTTATTTTTTTATAAATAAATGTTCCTCCTGCATGAGTGAGCAAGTAGAGAAGAGAAAAAGACTGGATTAGAAATAAGAGAACAAAACAGAGTATGTTCGAGTTAGTATTATAATGATAAACAAAGTTTTGTGTTAGTTTTCTTACAAGCAGAACAACCATGTATATGATTCCGAGTTTATGAATAAAATTTGATGAAGTTTTGAGTTCAATTCTTGCATAGTTTGGTCGATGCTTGCTAAGGGGGGCCACTTAGTAAGTATCTGTAGTTAGTTGTTTATTTCCTATTGTTTATCAGTTAGAATTTCATTCCAGGAAGTTTCAGCGCAAACTCAGTCTTATATTGTTCTTACAGCATAAGGAATCCATCCCTGTGCCTGTTCCTGCAACATAAGACCCAGTTCAAGGTTTGTTTCTCAGTAATAGTTGTCATGATTTCTGCTTTAACTAAGTTATGCTTAAGTTTATAAGACTTTGCCTTATGTTCCTGCATCATAAGTAGAATTCCTTTCACGCATTTATTTCTAGTAGGTTGTGGCTAAAATCGGTTCTTAGTGCACATACAGTGCTGCTCCATTTCAAGTATGCGTTCCCTAGTTTGACAAAGTAAATGAACGACCATGAGAAGATGTTAGTCACCTGCTAGAATGTCCAATTCCTAGGCTAGGATTTTTCGTGACTTCTATATCCTTTTGTGGGCGACAACCATTTTTGGCATCATTGCCAGGGATGGTGTCAAGCTAAGAACCTGTCATAGTAATTGTTAGCAGTAGTTAGTGTACTTATTTAAGAATTTTCAAATCCTTCAATTTTCAGTTAATTCTATTACATGCATAGAAGAAGAGGTGCTCTAGGAAGATTCCTCTGAAACCCTTCCTTCACTGATAACGATTTTGAACCAACTTATAATCTATTTGAGGAAGGAGGAAACTAAGATATCAATCCATTTGCTGAAGACCCACTCACTGAATTTCCCTTTGACCTAGCCGACGAAGAACCTCAGGAAAATCCATTTGCTTTGATACTTCATTAGACAGATATTGCACAAAATCCACCTAATCGACCTCCTGCTTTTGAATTCCCTATCATACCCCAGCAAGATAATGATAACCTCAAAAATATTCCTTCTTCATTACTTCCCAAGTTCTATGGACTAGTTATAGAGGACCCAGACACTTTCTTGTTTGAATTCGACATCCTCTGTCAAAGCTATGATTACACCACATATGCTCACAAGCTGAAGTTGTTTCTTGCTACTTTGAAGGAGGGAGCTCTAAGATGGTTCATGAGTTTGGGGAGGAATGTTGTCGATAGTTGGGCAGTCATGCAAACAAAGTTTCTTGAGAAATATAAAGAATATTGCAAGAGTGGTAGTAAGGGCGATGATATATTCCAAATTCAGCAGAAGGAGGACGAAAGCCTGGAAGACTATATCTCAAGGTTTTTGTTTTCCTTGAAAAAGAATTCAGACCATACTCTCAATGAAGAATCTCAGAAATTACTTTTTTTGAGGGGAGTCAATGATTCATGTATTGATGCTCTGGATCTGATGGGAGGAGGAGATATAACCCAAGTGCCTTGGGATGATATTAAGTCCATATGTCGCAACTACTCTCGAGCAAATGTCAAGAAGGGAAGAGGTCATCAGGCCATAGTGGGAAAGTCTTCTACTAATGGAGTTTCATGGATGGAGATTTAAAATTTGATGTCTGATTTTAAGCAGGATATCATAAACAATATGGCTACACAGTTGGATACTATGCAAGCTTGAAAGAAACATGAGGAAGCTGAAGCAATCTTGACCGAGTTCTGTCCACATTGCTGACAAAAGAAGCGTGACTACAGATGTAAGATGGTGGCTAACTTGGAGGCTAAGAAATTACCTATTGATTTTAAGGCAGTAGAAGGTGATGATGACCAAGTATTCTACATTGCACAAAGGCGCCCATGGGCTCAAAGACAAGGTATGCCTCAAGACCCTTTGACTTTTGGTAATCCTTACTCTAATTATAGTAACCAATGGCAACCTACATATGGCCCATCACAACCATGGAATACCTCTCAACCAAAATGGCCTAACTATCAAAGTCCACAATGGCAATCTCCTCAAGGAGGTTGGCAACAGCCACAAGGACAATGGGCTCCACCCCAAGGTAACTGGAAATAGAATCCTCAATGGAGAGGTTCTCAACAATGGCAAAACTAATCCCCTAGCTTTTTGTAGCTCCAACAACCACAAACTCAGGCCCTCCTTCCACCTCCTGCAGCACCTGCAACAAACACTGGCCCTCCAAAAGAAACGCCTATGCCTGCTCAACCATTTCCAAATCCTAATAATAAGCAGCAACAACAATAGCCTATGTATTTTGCAGAAGCCAATCAGTATCCAGCCTATGCTCTGAATATTAATGATATCCATCTCAGGTCTGGAACCACCCTACCTACTCCACAATCGCCAATAATTACTGAAATTCCATACCTTCCCTCTGAACAACTGACTGGTCCTATAGAATAGATACCTATATCAGATACTGTCTCTAAGGAGCCTGTCCTGTAGCATCCAACAAAACCACATTTTCCTCAGAGATTGCAAGTCAATACACCCATCTATAGAAGAGCCTACCTTCAATATTTTGGATCAGGTAAAAAATTTACACATTCAAATCCCTCTTTTTCAAACCATTAAAGATGTTCCAATCTATGGGAAAACCATTAAGGAGGCCTGTTTGAAGAAACCTGGAAGGAAGAAAAAGGATCCCCAAACTATCCATGTTCTAGGACATTTGGTAGATATTATGTTAGGGAAGGTATTTATACCAAAATATGCTGACCCTGGGAGTCCTGTGGTACAAATAAATATTAATAGCTAGATGGTAAAGAATGTTTTGGTTGACCTTGGTGCAACCATTAATGTAATGACCAAGAATACTATGGAGTATTTGAATATCCTAACCATTAGGTCTACACCTACCATCCTACAGCTTGCTAATAGTTCCACAGTAACACCTGATGGCATGGTAGAAGATATAATTGTCAACCTTGAGTCTTGGGAATATCCAACAGATTTCACCATATTGTCCACAAAGACAACTTTGGGAGGATATCCTATCATCCTAGGTAGACCATGATTAGCCACAGCTGATGCTTTTATAGGATGTCTTTTAGGAGACATGACAATTTCTGATGGTCAGTCAACAAAGAAATTGGCTTTATACCCACCTGCTCAGCCTCAGCCAGATTTGTCTCAGCCAATTTGGCTAAATTTAGGTGAGGAAACTGAAGAAGTCAATTCATTGGCTCACATAATGATGTTGCAAACTAATCCATTTTCCCAACTTCAAAGTGAGGATGACCTGCTCTTACAAATTTTGAAGTCCAACTTTGACATGAGTAGCCCATCTATTTTAGATAACTGTCCTCAGAAGAGCTTCCCGCAACAACTAAATCTCGGGAACCTGCCATTTAAAATTCTTGCAGTCTATCAACATTTGCTTCCACAAGAAATACAGACACCACCTTTATCAGTAGACTCCATGAATGATCTTACCAAGCAAATTGAGCTGTCTCCAGGATACTGTCTGAATATCAATAATAAGCTGCCTCAATCTCAACAAACTACCCTAGTCACAATGATGCAAGATCAACACAAAGCTTTTGCATCAGACTATGGGGATATGAAGGGAATAGATCCTCAACTTTGTACTCATAGGATATACATTAAAGAAGATTGTTCACCTATTAGACAGCCTAAAAGAAGGATAAACCCAACACTCAGGGAAATAGTTAAAAATGAGCTCCAAAAATTGCTTGATGCTGGTTTTATCTACCCCATTTCAGACAGTCAATGGGTATCTCCATTGGCGATCGTTCCTAAAAAAGGTGGAAAATGGAGAGTTTGTGTAGACTACAGAGAGCTGAACACAACAACTAAAAAGGATCACTTTCCACTGCCATTTGTTGATCAAGTACTAGACTCATTGTCTGGTAAAAAGTATTTATCATTTTTGGATGGATATAGTGGGTATAATCAAATTAAAATTGCCCCTGGGGATCAAGACAAAACAACCTTTACCTGTTCATGGGGGACTTTTGCTTACTCTGTCCTATCGTTTGGTCTGTGCAATGCACCTGCAACATTTCAAAGGGCAGTAATTAGTATTTTTGCTCACATTTCTCATGATTCTATGGAAATCTATATGGATGACTTCATCACTTATGGAGTTACTTATGAAGAAGCATTACCAAATTTGGAGAAAGTGTTGAAAAGATTCCAGGAGCACAATTTATCTTTAAATAGTGAGAAGTGTTTTATGATGATGCAAGAAGGAATTATTTTAGGCCATCATATCTCTCCAACAGGAATTTAAGTTGATCCTACAAAAATAGAAGTCATTCTAACTTTGCAAACACCTATGAAACAAAAGGATGTTAGAAGCTTCTTCAGACATGCTGGATATTATAGAAGATTTATTAAAGATTTCAGCAAAATAGCCAATCCCTTGTATGCCTTACTGACTAAGGATTGTGAATTTAACTGGACTGAGGCTTGTGACAAATCTTTCCTGCAGCTTAAGAACTTACTTACTAAAGCACCTGTTCTTCAAGGACCAAAGTGGAGTTTTCCCTTTCATATACACACATATGCTTTTGATTATGCCATAGGAGTAGTGTTAGGACAAAAGGAGAATTCCATAGAACATGTCATCTATTTCATTAGCAAAAACCTTCAAGGCCCAAAATTAAACTATATTGTCACAAAGAAAGAATTGCTAGTAGTTGTGTATGCTCTGAACAAGTTTCGACATTATGTCACTAGTTACCAAATAGTTGTTCATACAGATCATGCATCAATAAGGTACCTCATGAATAAGCTTGCCATATCTGGTAGATTAACAAGGTCGCTACTATTGTTGCAGGAATTTGATATTACAATTATTGACAAGCCAGACAGGGCAAATGTGGTGGCTGATTTCTTGTCAAGACTTCAAACAACTACACCTGCCACCTCAGAGGTAATTGATGATAGCTTTTTCTGATGAACTTCTGTTTCTATTGTTGCTCAAACCCCATGGTATGTAGACATTGTAAATTATTTAGCAGCCAACAAAATTCCAGCTCACTTCTCACCAAAGGACATGAAGCTGTTGATTGAGAAAAGTTTTAACTTTTCATGGATTATAGACTATTTGTTTTACACAGGACCTGACCAAGTCATGCGAAGGTGTGTTAGAGAAGATGAGACATATGATATTTTGCATGCTTGTCATGATGAGCCATGTGGTGGGCACTTTGCATCTAAAAGAACATCAATGAAAGTGCTTAATACAGGGTACTATTGGCCCACACTACACAAGGATGTTGTGGCCTACACCAAAAAATGTGACAGATGTCAAAGAATGGGGAGACCAACAAGGTTTGATGAAATTCCTCTGTATCTACAAGTGGTAGTTAGTCCCTTTGATAAGTGGGGAATGGATTTTGTTGGGCCTATTGATCCTCCATCCAATGGGAAATCCTACATTTTAGTTTGCGCTGATTATGTAAGCAAGTGGGTGAAAGTGAAAGCAATGACACATGCCCGTGACAATAAAGTTGCTGATTTCCTCTATGAACAAATTTTTACTCGATTTGGAGTCCCAAGAGAGCTTGTTACTGATCAAGGAGCTCAGTTTACTTCAAACCTGATCACTACATTAATGAATGACTACAAGATCAGGCACAGGAAGTTAAGCCCATATCACCCTCAAGCCAATGGTCAGGCAGAGGTTACTAATAGAGAATTGGAGGCAATCTGTACAAAAATAGTACAATTACACAAGAAAGATTGGAGCAGTCATCTTCCAGAAGCAGTCTGGGCCTATAGGACAACATGGAAAACAACTACAGGGTTTACCCCTTTTGAGTTACTTTATGGAAAAACTGCCATGTTGCCAATAGAGTTTGAGCATAAGACCTTAAGGACTGCTCTTCAGCTTAAAATTGATCTTTCAAAAGCCCAAAAGGAATGCCTCCTACAACTGAATGCATTGGATGAGATGAGGAAAGCTGCCCTGCAGCACACTAAAGCCATCCAGAAGCAAAGGAAGAAATGGCATGACCACAATATCTGAACTAAGCATTTCCCTGTTGGTGATTGGACGCTACTCTATGACTCTAGGTATAAAGAGAATCAAGGTAAGCTTACAACAAGATGGCTTGGTCCATATAAAATTGAAAATGTATTTGATAATGGTTCAGTTTAGTTGGCTACAATCGATCCTGTCCGCTTCAAACTGCTAGTTAATGGACACCGTCTTCAGTTGTATCATAAGCCTACATCCAAAGAACAATTTATGAAGCAGTTTGTTTCTGATGCAGCCACTAATCTTCATGCAGCAAAAGGCTTTGGTCTTCTTCCTGCAGCATCTCTTTGAAAACTATGTTGTACGTCCATAATAAAGGTTTTCTTTTTAGAGAAACCACTTTCTCCATCACCATCCATCACCATCTATCACCATCATTCATTTCATCTTTCTTTTCTACGTCACCCATCCTACCGTACCACCTCCATTTATGATTTCTTTTTCAAGCAGTCATTTCAGGCTGTGTTGTGATATCTCCCAACATCGGCGTGAATTTAATACAAGGTACGCGATATTCTTTTTATTTGTCACATCATTCCTTTATTTCATTTATTCATTTATTACAAGTGTTTATCATTCATTACTGCTCATTATTTGCTTATCCTTTCGCACATGTGAGGAAACATGTCAAATCTTAAGTAGGGGGCGGGGATAATTTGTTTCAAAACTTTTTCTTTTGCCAATGCCACGTCCGTTAAAACAATTTTTAGATTGTACTTCCCAAGAATAAATGCGTGTTTTTTCCCTGATCAGCAAGTTAACTACTTAATTAAGTAGTTTCTAAAAATCATTGCATGCAATTGTCTTTTATATCATTTTTGGAAAGAAAAGAAAGGTAAACAAGACGAAAAGAAAAGAAACAGAGCAAAGAAAAAGTGTTTTTCAAATTCTGAGAAGAGGTTAAGTTTCAAGGATTTTAACAGAGTTAGTTTTTGAATATGGGTGGTCAGCTAGTTAGACATGATCCAATAGCTCATGAGGCCTTAACACAAGATCCTCAGGTGGTTCAGGCATTCATTATTTGTAGATGGTTGAACTATTTTCTAAGGATAGATTCTTTCAACGAGGAAGTAGGTGAATTTTTAAGAACTCTTTCGGAAGGAGAGGCTACAACATGGGGTTTAACAGTTGCCATAACAGAGGAACGGATTGCTGAAGTGATTGGGCTTCCAGCAGTAGGAGAGAACTTCCCTTCAGGAAGGGATGTTGTCTCTTCCAGGGCAGAATTCACATTGCCAACAGATGGACCCTTGGAGGTTTCAAAGCAAGGATGCAAACGGGTCTCATTGCCTTATCCATATACATAATACACCTCCTTCATAATCAGGTATTTGACTTGTGAAGGACGCATTTCTTATTTGCATTCCTACCATTTTAAATTGTTAAGTCATATGAGGTACGGGTTAGCTGTCAACGTCCCAAATTTTTTGTTAAATCTTTTGGAGCGTAGTGCCTATGAAACTCAGAAGGGTAAAGATAATTCCATCACCCATCATGCCCTTATTAAATTGTTGATTGAGTGTTCTTTGAGGGATGTATCACCCCTTTCTTGGCAAGAATTTTCTACCTAGAAAGGACTGCAACCTCTAGAACCTCCCAAAACACTTGTTGCTCAACCCAAGAAAAAGAGAAAGAGAGTTGAGTCTACAAGTAGGGAAGTTGAGCAGGAATCATCTACTCCTACAACACCTAGTCCTTCAGCCTCCACACCTGATCCTTTTACCCAGATAAAAACTAGGTCTGCTACAAGAAAAGAAAAGGGGAAAAGAAAAGTAGGCGAACCATCCAGTGTTGAGCACACCCCAGAAGAAAACCCTCAAACACAAAAGCGAAAATGTGCTACCCAGTTTTTCCCTGCAGTAACACCTATTGTCACCACAATTTCAAAATCATCCTCTCCAGCTGAGTCTGAATCCCCTAGGTAAGTTAGAAAGAGGAAAGTTGCAAAAGAACCTCCTACGTCTACTACATTGCCTAGAAGAGCTTCAACAAGAAAACAGGGTAAAACTACCTCAACACCCATCCAACCAGAAATTATAATCATTTCAAAGGAGTTTGAGGGGCCTAGTCATGAGGATTCTCAGAGTGTATCTAAGAATGTTCCACATAGTTCCTCTGTTGTTCCCGAGGAATTGCAAACAGGAAATGAGGAAGTTAAGGAAGTACAACATGGTTGTAGTAATGAAAAGAGGATGCCAAGTCTTAATGATTTGGCTAATGCAGTTGAGAGAATTTTAGGAGAAGCACAATCTCCTCTTGAGCAGCAAGAAGAAGAACCTGAACAAACTGAGATATTCAACGAAACACCATTGCCCACAGAACCTTGTCATGCATTGGTTGTGTACAAAAGAACATTAGTGATTGAGTATTTAGAATATCTTAAAATTGCCTGGAGGCTTGTGACACTTCAAACTTTGAGTTTCCGCCATTTGGCTAAAATTGAAATGCAACAAAGTCCATGGGAAGAGGAGAAGAAGAAATTAAAGAAAGAAATTGAAAACCAAAGATAGGAAATCCAGGAAATAAAGGAGAAAATGAATGAAATGATGAAAGTAGCTGGGCAAATAATGGAATGTAGACCACCTCCTAGGGTGTATGCAATGTGCCTAAAGGAACTCAGTCTTATATTGTTCTTGCAGCATAAGGAATCCATCCCTGTGTCTATTCCTACATCATAAGACCAGTTCATGGTTTGTTTCTTAGTAATAGTTGTCATGATTTATGCTTTAACTAAGTTATGCTTAAGTTGATAAGACTTTGCCTTACGTTCCTACATCAGAAGTAGAATTCCTTTCACTCATTTATTTCTAGTAGGTTGTGGCTAAAATTGGTTCTTAGTGCACATATAGCGCCACTCCATTTCAAGTATACATTCCCTGGTTTGACAAAGTAAATGAACGACCATGAGAAGATGTTAGTCACCTGTTGGAATGTCCAATTCCTAGGTTAGGATTTGTCTTGACTTTTATATCCTTTTGTGGGTGACAACCACACATTAAAATAGGACTTTGGGTATAAGGCCTGATAATGAAGGAGTCCTAACATCTTTGGATCATCCAAACAATCAAGAAAATCCCCTAATTGGTGTATATCTAGCATTAGAAGCTCTATCCGGATGGTGTAGGCTTCATAACATCAATCAACACTCTGAATTGGATTGTCAAGAATTTTAGACTGCTGTGTCTATTTTCCAACAAGAGGTCCAACATACCAACAACAATTTGAGTGGACAATAGATAGTACCATCTAATCCTTATGACATATCGGTCTTGGTGGTGGATCATACCCCATTTCCAAGGAGCGAAGAGAATGGACCAAAAGAAGAACAAGACAAAAGTGCTAAAATAGAGTATGCATACAACGAAGAATCTACAGTTCAATCTTTTGAAAGTGATGAGGAGAATGACAATGGTCCACTAGATGAGGGAGAGTTTATGATTGAGGAGCTTCAAATTTTTCATCATGTTCCTACTTAGTATTTCACAAATGGGGGACAATCTCTAAGGACAGCTCTAAGGACAACTATTCTGCCATGACTACAGAGAAAATAGGAGAGAGTATGTGGTGGAAGGATTCAAGAAAGTCAAAGGATTGGATGTTGGTGAAATCCTTATGTTACATGATATGCCTAAGAAACCTACTCATAAATCCGATAGTGTTGAAGCATCGGTAGAGTCAACAGAAGAGGTGGAAGAGCAAGTATGGTTGTCAGATCATACAAAGGATGTGCATCAAACTACGAAGAATGAGTCTTCAATAGAATAATTTCAACAAGCTACCAACGAATGCCTAGTAGAAGATTTAATTGGCATTGGATCTAAGAAGGGCATAGCAGTAAACGCCAAGGCAACCTCGGAGGAGGTTGAGATTTCAATAGAGGAGCCTCAGCAGATTGCCAATGAATGTCCCATGAAGCAAATTGAAGGAGTCGATGTTCCTGAGGGTTACAGTTACAAGCCTGAACCAGTGCCAACAAAAGAATTTAGGGAGTCTTCTTATTCATCTAATTCTATTTTTTCTCTATCTTTTTGTGGGCTAAATATTAAAAATTCATAGATTTTATGTATAAAGGATGAGGTAGCTAATGTTATTCATGATAATATGCAAGAAAATTTGAGTGACACTAAAAACATTGATGCTGGAGTCATGATGGATGGATATGATTATATAGTTGGAAGTAAAAATGTTCCTGATGATCAACCTTTAGTTGATTTTGATAAACATCTTCATGAACAAGTTGATGCACATGAGGATATTACTACAGATTCATCACTGGCCCCTCATGAAGATATGAAAATAGGTGAAAAGTTTCATGATGTTAACTATGAATCTGTTCAATATGATTTTTATCCTTAATTGCTCATTGATGACTCTAATTATGTGTTACATATTTTGAGTGCAAGAGGGATACTTCACCATCAATTGAGACCTCTTGACGACATGCGAATCAACTCTTCACAATTGGAGGTTAATGAACACAACATTCAGTATGAACAAGCAAAACACTAGGTTGTTTCTTTCCTTGCTAATTTTTTTGAAGCTTATCATTTTGATTATGGAGGTTTAGGGAAGACAATGTGCATATGGATTTATCATCGTTTCAATGAGTTGCCTCAGTTGTTGATTATTCCTATTGATGAGGTTGAGTTTGAATGTTGCATTGTTGAGGTTTATTTTTCTGAATATAAGGATGAATTTGCACTCTTGAGGACTGTTACTATCACCTTACTGCTTGTCCATGCACTAAAAATCCAAATAGGTGTGGGTCTCAACTCACCTTGTCTGATCATGAGTCATTTTGAGTCTCTTTATACATAATGTTGATTTGAATAAATGCAGCTTGCCTTGTCGTTCTTTTGCTTTAAGTCTATTTTTTTTGTTTTCTCTAGGATAGATGGCTTTAGTTTAGATTGCTTTGCTTTGCCTTTGGTTGGCTTATGTTATGCTTTTGGTTTCATTTTGGTTGTTTTCTTTGCTTCTCCGGCTTGGTTTCCCCTGTTTTTTGTTGGGAGTGTCTTATTCGCACAACAACAATTATTTTATCTGGGATTGTTTTGGGTATTTTGTTTACAAACTCTAATCATCCTTCCAGGATATGTTGGTGGAATTCTTATATTCAGTGTCACATGTGCTAAATATTTAAACTAGACAAGTCATTGGATTGAATTAGCTCCTAAATGTGCTTGAATCTTACATTTTGCACACATCTTAAAAATATTGAGGTTGTTGTAGGAACGAGGTCTTGTTAAGTGAAAAATCTTATATTTCTACTTCAGTGCCACTGTGATTCTCAGCCCTAAGTGTGAGCTTCATTGCTTACAGGTTGAAATGAAGAAGCAAAAATAAATATCAAAAATAAAATAAAATATTGCATATAAAAAGAAAGTGAGTTCAACTTTTAGGGAAATCTGAATATCTCTATCGAGGCTATGGACGTTTGGCTAGCAGTAGAGCTATGTTCGGGAGAATCACAGTGATAACCTCATCGAGGCTATGGACACCTGACTGGTAGCGAGGCTCTATCCAAGTTGCTTTTGAACTTAAAATCTTTATGTAGCTTAACATGACTCAACTTAGTTTCTTGCAGCAACTTAGGGAGGGAAATTTATACACTTGCACACACTTAGATTTTCAACATAGGAAGGGCTAGCTTGTTCATTGATTTTGGGACTTTAGTTTATTGGTTGACTTGATGTGAGGATCAAAACCAGAGATTCTAGGTTCTTGATTCTAGTTTGTCATCGAAATTCTCTAGAGAATTTTCTCAGCAGGAGTCACCATTTGTTGTGCAGTTTTTGCACACACGCCCCCCACCGGAGGCAAGGACCCTCTTTTTCTTCTACATCTCTGCACCTTGGTTTTGTTAATTTTCATTTTTTCTCTTCTTGGGAGGTTATTGTGGGATTAAGTCTGGAATTTATTTGATAAGGGCAGTATTTTGAAGCGTCTCGGGGTCTGCGAGAGTTCCACCTACCTTGGATTTTGGAAATGGGGATTTTTGAAGTGAATTTTCAATGTTATGTGTAAATCTTTTTGTACCAATGGATAGAGGACAAAAAATTAGGCCAAGTTGTTGTTTGAACTTTTCAAACATTCCTTCTAGAAAAAAAGTTATGAGGTTTAGAGGATTTTGACCTTGGTTGGAATTCGGGATTTCCGTCCCTATGCGAAAATCCCTAAATTTCCAGATTTTCATCCCTATGCGAAAATCTGTAAATTTCAGGATTTCTGTCCCTGTTTGAAAATCTACGGTTTTCATCAACCTCTTGAATTTCCTAAGGTCATTGCTCATAATTGTTGCACTTCAGGGATTTCATGGACCCCGCAGAATTCCTTCATACTTAGAATTCTCTAAATTTCCATCGCCCTGCCGTTTTTCCTAGAATGTGCATGTAAATGAGAAGGTTATGCTAGCATCGCTAAATTCCATCCCTGATGGAAATCCTCGAATTTCCTTTTGGGCTTGATTTCCGCGAAGGGGTTGAAATCTCAAAATTTGCTAAAATTTCCTTTTTGGGAAATTTCCAAGTCCCCCTCAAAATCCCAAAATTTTCCAAAAATGGAAAAAATGAAAAATGAAAAAATTGAAGATGGAAAATTTCCAAAATGGAAATTTTTTGTTGAAATTTTAAAATGTTCTTGAAAATGAAATTTTTGAGATAGAAAATTTTCAAAAATGGAAAGTTTTCTTAAAAGGCCAAAATTGTATTTAAATTTAATTTGGATTTGATTTTTAACATGTGAGCTACTAATGATGATATTTGTTTTTCAGGATTAAATGAGACAAAAGGGGGACTTGCATATGGATTTGTGCCAAGGGGGAAATTCTAGAAGAGTTCAACTCAAATATTAAAAGTGGGGCTTGAATAAGAATCCATCACCAAACTGTCTACAACTGGAAGGAATTTCTAGAAAACATGTGAAGCTGATTTCATCATCCAATCAGAATTCTCATTAATGTCAAGTTGGCAGAATATTATTTTCTCATTGTTCCATGATGTAACTATTTTTATGCAATTTGATGATGATATATCTGGATGCCAAAACCCTAATGTAACTACTGGATGCCTCTAGAAGTATAATTGCAACCATTGGATGAATTAAATCATGGCCATTGGTTCAAAAGGTAATTTTCTATATAAGGCCAGTGCCTTCTCACTTGTAGAGAGTTAGAGAATAGCTGATTAGAGGCTGTAAAGCCAGAATTGGCTAAGTTAGGAGTTAGATTTTGTAAGTTAGTAGCTGTAGGAGAGGAGAGAGACTGGAAATTGTTATATACTGTCGGAGAAGTAATGAAACTGAGTTGTTGATTTGGAAAACTTTGTATTTACCTTTAACAATTTATGGTTTCTTGTTCTCAATTCTCAGTGTTAGATATTAGTTTTCAATTCTTTCATGCCAATGTTGAAATGTGAATGATGTTGATCGATTTCTGGTCTATACTTTCAGCAATTTGTTGATTGTAGATTGTTGTGTAAAGTTAGTTTGGGCCTCATATTATGCTAAGTTCAACTGTGGATACTTGTTTATGTTCATGGGTATTCATGGTCTGGAAATCTTTTAGTTTCCTTAGATGATTGCACCATTTTTGTGTAGTTGTTGGATTTCCCTTAATAAAGCAAAGATTGGTTTCATTGGGGGATCTGTCCATTTGCAACATTCATCATTGTTGTGATAGATCTTAGTTTTTAGTCTTAGAATCTCTCTTAAGTCCTGATCTTTTTCTATTTCTTTTATTATCTTGGTTAGATTTAGGAATTTTAAGTATCAACACACTGCAAAATCTAATAAGTTTGAAGATCCAATATTTTTTTGTAAGGTCTTTGTGATTACTAGCAATTTCACATTATCTCTGAGTTATTTCACTACATTTGTCAAGACCTGACATTAGAGACCTTGGGGTTATCTCTTGAGGCTTGCTAATAGAGATTTACCTTTCAAGAGAGATATGATATCATATTCTGTCTGAGTTGTTGTTGTGCAGAAAACACTATCAACAATATCCATTGTGGATAGTCGATGGGTCTGATGAAACCCACATCTAGTAGCTTCTTTAGTTCTACCTTTACTAGTAATGTTATCTGGGGATGCATTTTTCTGAGTTTTTGCTTGATAGGCTTTTCTCCAGGGATGACAACTAGATGATGCACCACTAATATTGTATCTAGTCTAGGAATGTCAACATAGGTCCAAGCAAACTTTACCTTTCTCTCGTTGATGAACATTGCGAAATTCACTTTCTTCTCAAGATCAAGTGATGTTGCATGGTATGTTATCTTTGAGTCCTCTATTGTACCAACATTTATGGATTATGTTTCTTCTACAAGGAGTGTTAATCTTTCTTGATATTTTGATATGTGGAGATTGAATCCTCCATTCTCAAGTTCCTTTGGGAGGTTTTCACCTTCGGATGTGTGCTTTATTTTTCTCTTTTCCTAATCCGATAGAGCCACAATGTGGTTTTCCCTAGTGGATCGTATTTTTTATGGTTTTCATTTCATTATTGCAATTGGAAGACTGAATATCTCCACCAAAGTATGCCTCTTTCTCTAGTTCCATGATGAACCCTCCTTTGTGATCTCCTTCTAGTATGTCTGTTCGAAGTCCCATGAACTTCGTGATTGCCTCATCATTCTAAAACTGATCAAGAATAGGTGTATGTTGTTGTTGATCCCAATTTATGACTTGTGGGTAATAGAGTGGGATACTATCATCTTGGTCTACAAAACTTATAAAAGTAGGTGAAAGGGTCAATATGGCTCTAGGTTCTTTTTCCCAATAAGTATCTAGGTTGTCATTACTAGAAGCGGGGGGATAATATCTGGTGATGAAGGAAGGAGAATCCTATTTGTATTTATTAGAGTCCATTTCGGAATGGTAATAGATGTTGGAAATGGTTTCCATGTATTGGAGGGGGAACCTATCAATTCTAAATTTGTCGAATAAGTCTTCAACAGGTAACTTGTTATTCATGACATGATAGATATCCAGTGCCTTAACACTAGCAGAAGTTTCTCGTTTCTTCCAAGAGGTTTGTTTGGTTTTTGGAATGACCACATCTTTTGGTTTGTAATCTAGCCCCATATTCTTCTACCTTTGTTCCACTATGATAGGCTCTGATCGACCTTGTTTATGTAGGCCAAGGCCGCTTGCTCTATTGTATCCCATTTGTTTGACTAATTGATAACCTCTAGTGTTAGGATCAATTAAAATGGGTTGTGGATTTTCTGGTTCCTTTTGGTCCTCCTTGTAGATCATGGATGAAAATTCCTCCTCAAATATTTCTTCATTTTCATGTCTCCCCATCTAGTAAAGATAGTGGGTTTGGCTATCATTTGTACTATCTTGATCTCTTTTGGACCTCCATATACACAGATGTTTAAACCTACACCATTATCTATCAATACTCATTTGACCATGGTCTTGTGAACACCAACCTCTATGTATAGAGCTTGATTGTGGAATGTTCTTTGTGTTATATGTTTCTCTGAAAAGAATAAATGATTAATTGCAGTGATTTCTCCAACCATAGCTTGGAACTGACTGGGATTGAGGTCATTAGAGACTGATATTTCCAATGCTTTTTCCAATATCTCCCTATGTGCAGGTGATAGTTTTAACGATTCTAGGATGGAGATAAGGGTAGGTGTCTTCTTTAGTTGTTCCACAATGTTGTAGTCACTTGGTGACTTGATTGTGGGTTTGAGAAGTGATCCTTGTATTGTAACTCTTTCTCGATGGGTAGTCACATTGCAGTTGTTGTCTCCTTCTCATATTGTTACTACATTTTCCCTATTATCATCAACTTGTGAGAGGGTTCCTAAAACTATGTCACCATATGTGTAATTAGCATTGTGGTACTCTTGTCCCTTTCCTTTATCATTCCTCTTAGTGTGGTTTGGGATCGGGTTTGAGTATATGTGTAGGTCCTTATTTTCGGGATGATGATCAACATCTACTTCCCATTTGTCTATCAAGTCTTGAATGATATGTTTGAGGTGCATGAAATTGTTGGTTGTATTTCCTTTGATCATATGGAAATCACACAAGTCTTTCTCATTGTACCATGGTGTCCTAAAGCTATGTTCCTCATAATTTGGGTGGTCATTCATTTCGATGAGGTTATGTTGTACTAGTTTGCGCATAATTGTTTCAAGTGACTCACCTAATATAGTGAATTGCCTCCTAGGTTGATCATATTGAATTTGTTGCCCTCCCTGATTTGTCTATTGATTTACAACTTGATTGTTCTTTGGATATGTAATTTGGTTGCTTTGTGTGTTGTTAGGACCATAGCTTGTTTTTTCCACCTATGGTTTGCTTTGATTTGTGTTATATGTGTTCTATATTGCTTTAGCATCTGCCACTCCATCGTTTGTAACGTTCTTGTTTTTAGCCCAAATTTTGGGTTTCTCATTTGAGCTAGAGGGATTGTCTTTTGAGTTGTTTGTTCTTAAAGTTCCTCTTGCTATGAGGGATCTCTCAATATGTAACCCATTTTTTATTGTTTCCTCAAAGTCTACATGACATAGCATAGTGAGCTATTAGTTTATTTCAGGCAGTACATTCGTGATGAAAAGATCCACCAGCTTCTTATCTGGAATGGGCCATTTATATCGACTCGCTTTGTGTCTCCATCTCTGTAGGTAGGAGGTAAAGGACTCTCCTTGGTTCTATTTGATCATGGATAGACTAGTGATGGTGACATATTTTTCTATGTTTAATGAGGGGTGGGTCATAAATTAGCTAGACAACTCATCGAAACTTTTGATTTCGGGTTGTAGACAGGTGAACCACTCCATAACGTGACATCTAAGGCTATGTGGAAAGAGCCTCGTGATATAGGCATCATTTTTTTTACCTCCATACATGATACCGAAAAGTCTCGTACATGCTCTACCAGATCTCCTACTCCTTAATACTTTCTATCAAACCTAGGTATCTCAAAGTTTTTCAGAAAGAATAGTGTCGTGATGGAACGATCGAATGGGAATGAACAAATTTATTGCGGAGTATAGGTCTTCTTCTATTTTCCTATTTGCATATCCGCTATTTCTTGGGTGACAACATCTAGCCTTAGTTCCATCTTCATTTTTGGTACATATGTTTGCAAACCATGCGTGTAATAACCTTGTTGCCCTACAAGGTTTTGGTCAAAGATTGGGTATTGTGAAGGTACACAACCTTGATAGCCATATGGGATGTAAGGAGGGTTAATTCCTTTGTTGTGCATAAGGAGGGTTAATTCCTTGTTGTGGATAAGGAGGGTTAACTCCTTGTTGTTGGGGTGGAACATACTGAAGGCTTCCCTAATGATGTTTTTGTGGGTGGCCTTGTTGATGGGATGACTAAAGAAGGGTGCTCTATGGCACACGTTGTTGTGCAGGACTAAACTGAAGGTTACCTTGGTGATGCATTGATGGCATACCTTGTTTTTGGGATGACTGAATCAGGGCACTCTATGGCGCACCCTGCTAGGTAGGACTAAAATGAAGGCTACCTTGATGATGTGTTGTCGGGATACCTTTTTGTTGGGACGACTAAATCAGGGTGCTTTGTGGCACACCCTACTAGGCAGGACTAAACTGAAGGTTACCTTGGTGATGTGTTGGTGAGATACCTTTTTTTTGGGATGATTGAATCAGGGTGTTCTATGGCACACCCTGCTAGGTAGGACTAAACTGAAGGTTACCTTGATGATGTGTTGGAAGGATACCTTGTGATAGTATTGTTGGTTCGAAAGGGGAACTTCTGTTCCACCTTGTTGAAGGTATTGATTGTTCAAAGGGGAAACCTGTGTTCCACCCTGTTGATGGTACAGATTGTTCGGAGGGGGACCCTATGTTCCACCTTGTTGATGGTATTGATTGTTCTAGGAGAGTTCGATGCTTGAATTGTTCTAAGGTATATATTGCCCAGGAGGTGGATTGTTATTTTGAGGTTCATATTGAGATGGTTCTCCTTGATACATTTGTACCACTACTGCTTGTTCAACCTGAGTTGGTTTTCTGAACAAGGGGTTCTCTTTGGGTTGATCATTGTTTTGTGAGAACATGGGTGGCATATTCGACATCTCTAGAGGTTGGGTTATTTGTCTCACAACTGAGTTATCCCCTAAGGGAATAAGATTGAGATCTTTGAGAGTCTCTACATTGAATTCCATGGGTAATTTAGCGCCGCTTTGTGCTAACTTGATAAAATAGGAGTTTGGGTCCTTACTTACCAACCTATCCATTAGTTTGAGGACCTTTGGGTTTTTAGAATGTTCAAACAGTTCCTCCTAGTTTATCTCTTCCCTATTATCTACCTCCTCTACAACCACTATGTTTGGGTCCTGGTTGCTTTGTTCCATTACCTCCTTCAATTCGCTATTCATTTCTTCCTCAGTGAAAGTGTCTTTGTACATTGGTCTCTTTTGGGGAGTCTCAAGGTCACTTGGCCTATAGCCCCATGGGCTAATCTCATCGTTCATGGAATTTGTTGATGGGATACTGGTGGTGTTTTTGTTTGCTTCCATTTTCTTCCTATGTTGTGATCTCGTGGTTGTCATAAACAACTTGGGTCTCCTGCGGGAGAGTGGTGTACTCCCTAGGTGATTTTAAATCCTAAAGTCCCAATGTTTTCCTACAAATTATGTGAGATATATGAATTGTTAGAACAAACTAGGATTTTGACAATAGTAGAAGGAATACAAGTTTAGATTGTTCTTGGAAGCCCGTTTGTAAAAGTTGTATACCAACCTAGTTTTGGTTTCATGAACTGCCCAAAGGTGTTTCTTGAGAGATTTTGGACTAAGATGCCTAAGTCTGAAATGTCGACTTGTGGACTTTACCTTAGGGATCTTGACCTTGCGTGAGATAATGAAGGGGATATTTATTACCACGCAGGTGGTGGTAATACAGGCTTTTCTATTGCTATGTCAGCTTTCTCTTCCTCTTCATCTAGGACAATTGATGCAGTGAGAAACTGGTAGGGTGTTTCATTCTTCTGAAAAATGAAGGTTCTCAAGCTGCTTATGATGTCAATTTGTTCACCTTCAATATATGTGTGATTGGGTTGAAGGATCAATGCTACAAGATCTGGTTGTTGAACCGAACAGTTGGTCGCCATATGGTAGTAAAGTTTGATGGTGTTATGGCATGGTTGATGTGAATATCAACACCCTAGGGTTTGAGTGTTGTTTTGGAATGATACTACTTTTTTGGAAATCAAAATGTTGAAGAACTAAGGTCCATATTCCACTTCCTTATCTAGAGGATATGCTGCGGGAAAGCTTACTTGTACTATCTGTGAGTCCCAAGTAATTGGTGATATCATGGACGTCTGAGTGGAGGAATGACCCTAATGGTTTGTTTGATTTTGATTTCAAATAGGTAGGATGAAAATAATGGATGTGGGAACTATCTGACTTTTTGGCTTTCCAATTTTTTTGGTTCGAACAATGATCTTATAGACAAATTTCTCTTAACTTTTTCTCCATGTTTGAAGTATGGAAAGTGATAAGACAACACTTGGAATGACTCAACAAGCATGGACTTATGTGAGCTTCATGTCAATAACTTAGGTTGTGAAATCATAACACCCAAGCCATAGTTCCCAAATGTTTACTTTGATTAATGTAACCTGAAATCAAATCCAAAATGTTCGGAAACCTTTAAGGAAAAGATCCTTTCAAGGGGTACAAACATAAGGCTTCTTTCACAAGAATGCACTAAATCAAAGGGTTTTTGGTTCAACCATCTCGTTCAATGTTTGTTTTGAATGTGTTATTTTTCAGTAAATCAATCACAAAATTTGATGTCAAATTGTTTTGAATGTAATGGACAAGTTTAACATAAACGAGCAATTACAACCCTAGGGGATAGACACCATTCTCTTAGGTAGGCTTGCCTCATGCTTTGAAGAGACAATTTTACATGCAACTTATGGTGTCGGCCTGTAGTCGGACATGGCAAGTAACTTCTCGGAAGTAAATTCCAATGCACCACTTTCAAAGAATGTTTTTGGATAATAGGATGGCCTCTAAAACAATTTGGTTCTTAGTGATAACTATGAACACGAAAATCTGACACTCACCCACTGGCCACTTAAGGCTCTTTAACCATTCACGTTCCACTTAAGGCATGGGATTAGGTGTCGTTTGTTGTTAACATGACTTGAAACTACTTTCTTATGATTTCGCAACCTTTAATATAGCCCGCCAGCAAATGTGTTTCAAGACCTTGTTGTAGTGCCCCTCCCTAATCCACCCTTTCACGGTTTGGATTGTTTGATTTTATGTGTTTGGTTGTTTAAATTAAAATTGTTTTATAAATGAGGTTTTGATGATTTGATGCCTTAAAATAAACCATTAAACTATAGGCATACATTTGATATATATAAGCAAATAAAATGTATATATATATATAATAAAAGTTAATAATAAAATAAATAAAATAATTAGGTAATAATATAATTAATTAAATAAGAGTATGAATGGCATTATTTTTGGGAGTGGGAAAAAGATCTAAATATAGAGAATATGGAGGTACGGTTTTGGGTAACCGCTCTTCGGGGGATTAAAAGCATTCTTGATACAAGAGTTTGGGGGGGGAGGTGTTGAGGGAGGAACAAACAGGGAGGATGAGAGGATCTGATCATTGGCAGATCGCCTATACAATTATCACCACATGTAGAGAAAATCTCACAAGGGGTTTTAGAGATTGGGATTCGATTTTTGTTTTGGGGAGGATGGATTGCAGTCTCGACAGGAGGAAGACGTTTCCATCAATAGAGAGGATGGAAAATATAACTTAAAGAATGGTTCTTCACAAGCAGCAACCATATGTTCTGAAGGACTTACCTTGTGTGGAGGCCCTCACAGAGAATAGTGGGCCGATACTATGAGAGGAGTACGTCATTTATATATTTCAGATATCTTCAAATTGCTCCTACCGGCTTGGAGTTGAGATCCAAGTAACTTTGATTTCATGAAGGGTGCACAATGTAATTGTTTTCAAGCATTTAAATGGACATACAGGTACGCATAATATAATACTATCACAGCAGAGATTCATAGAGCATGTTTTGGTTGATATAAGATAAGGATTTCCTTCTTGGCTATTTCTGTTTAATCTTGAATGATACATTTGTTTCAATGAGTATGTAGTGAGTTAATCTAAGTGTGCATTCACACACAAAAAGAGAGGAGTCTACTGTTTATTTTGTTCACTTCGTTCTTGGCTTCTTTCTTTGGCTTAAAAGAATAGGTTTATATTAAAACATTTTACTTATCTGTTAGAAAGTGTTATTGTTGTCCAACATATATAAATTGTTTATATTTCCAAAAAACCATTATGTGGTACCTTCCTCCATCTTAAATTTTCTCTACTGAATCGAGTATACCATCTAGGCGTCCCTACTTTGGAAACATAATATTAGCATTTTGTATGTCTCTCATGCGGTTTGATTTTAGGGAATGAGATATCCGATATTACTCTTAATATAATTTGCATTTCTTGAGACTTTAGCTGTAAGCATCCATCGAGTCTGATTGAACACATTAAGCTTAGAGGTATGTGCGGGCCTCATCCGCTAAGCCTGGATGATTGTATGCACTAAGAACACAAGCATGGCTCACAATGTTAGGATGCGTGCTAGAGTGCTTCATTAATTCAAGACTTTGCGAGCTTCCTTGTCGAACCCATTTTGTACATAACTTGTGATTCCTCCAGCCTATGAGATGACATCTCTCAAAACAATTTCTTTGCAACAATCTTGGAAAGGAATTTAGATGCAGTTGGCAATCAGAACATACTCGTAGGTTCTTTACAACTCTAATAGTTGTGCCAAGGGCCATGTTTGTTGGAAATAATTCCAACTTCTGGTTTTACCGTGTTACCTCGGTGTTGACTTTTGGCCTCTAGCGGTTGGGCGGTTTTACCGCCATACCGCAGCCTATTTGTTTGCTCCTCATGGTATCACGGTGCCCTCGTTCTTTACCATGTTGACCGGGTCCTAGCGCTTACCGCAGCCATCACAGTTTGGCTTGTCTCCCCTCGCGGTAGAGCGGTGTTCGTTCCTTGCAGTTTGTAGTCCGTCGGTGGACGGTTACCGCATCCACCGCGGTCTGTTTGTTAACCGCGGCGGTAGCGCGGTAATCTCGTTCCCTCTGACTGCTGGCAGTTACCACGGCCACCATGGTCTATTTCTTAACCACAGTGGTAGTGCGGTAAACCCCTTTCCTCAGAGCGCTAGCGGTTACCGTGGCCTCCTCATAAACCACGGCGGTAGCACAGTAGTCAACGACGGTTGAATTTTTGACTTTTCCGTGCTGGTAATTTGTGCGCTCCTCGTTGGCTTGTAAGGATGGTGTTTAAATGCGATTGGACATGGTTTTAATATATTTTGGGCTCGTCATCTTGGCCTTTCTTAATGGCCTTTAATATTATTGTATATGTGGTTTTTTTGGACAGCTAGATATATTTTATATATATACTTGTTTGTATTGGTAATTAAAACATGACAGAGGGTAGAGTGCTGAAGAAGGAAAAAGGTGACATGAAAATGCTCTCAAGAGCAGAGAAAAGTAGATTGTATCAAAAGTTGAAAATTTGAGCCGAAGCTCTGTAGTGTTGAAATATGTTTTTGAAAATCAATATATTATAAATTTATGGGTTTGGTGCATATGTCTGAATTTGTAATAATTTCAATATATATAATTATGTGTTTGTTCTAGCATGCCTCCTATTGCTTATTTCCCACAAAGTGGTATCAGAGCCTTGTCGGTCAGGTTGACTAGGAGTAGAGACTTATGGTGAATTTGTGTGAAGTAATCACTGTCTAGTTTGAGAAAGCCATAGAGTGTCTAGGACTTGTTTATTTGCAAAATATGAGAAGTTTGTCTGGGTTTAGAAATTTGTGAAGAGATTTGATAAGAAAAGAAGTTTTTCTTTAAAGAAAAAAAAGGGTCTTTGCTTTAGGAAGCCTTAAGTGCTCTGTCAATAGAAAATTGCATGTGTCATATGTAGTTGTCAAGTAAGTGAGAATCCATTCCTAGAGAGGAAGGTATGAGGAAAGGTTGAAGTCAATTTAGCTATCAAGGAGATTTAGAGGGTTTAAAGCCTATGATGTATCTTTCTAACTAGTTGTTGAAAGAAGTAAACAGGAGGCTATGTACATCAAAGAACAGAAGAAGAATGTTTGAAAGTGAATTGCTAAGAAAAGCCAGAAGAGCTATATTTTTGAACACAAAGAAAAGAGATAACTATCACAAGAGAAGCTGAGCAGAAGCCCACAAGTAGAAGAAGTTGTTATAAGGAGGTTTATCAAATTTATGAAGATAGTTGTTGTGAATTGACAAAAAGAAGAAGTTGTGTTGAAGAAAAGGAACTGAACATAACACCAATTGTTTGAACAAAGAAAGAGTTGCAAACCCGGTTGCAGAACAAAAAAAATAGAGGCTGAAGAAGATTAGAGTCACACAAAGCTGCTATATCCTTGGAACAAGTTCTAAAGAGGTAAGTTGAAATTTTCTTTACAAATGGGGAAAGTAGGGAAAAGGGTTAAGAAAGAGAATGAAAATTTGTCATCTGCAAAAGATGTTTTAGAAGAAGAAATAGTTTTGCTTAAAGATGAATTGGGTATTGTTAAAAAAGACAATGGGTGCTTTATTAAAAGAATAAAAGAGCTGTTGAAAGAAAAGTGTTTGTTGTTACATGAAAATGATGATTTTGAGAAAGAATTAAGAAGGGTTAAAGCTAGAAATGAAGAGTTAGAAGATAGGTTGAAATCCCTTGAAAAAATTAAGCAAAGAAATGAAAAATTTGAGCCAAGAGCAAAATAGTTTGATGAGATGAAGATTTGGGAAAACTCTTGAAAAGGGTAGAAGAGAAAGATTGTTTACAGTTGAAGGAAATCACAGAATTGAAAGAAGAAAATGAAAAAGACTTGTGTTCTTCATTTGGAAAATCTGTTTCTATTGAAAATGCTGGTGATAAAAAGTGACTAGGTGAACATGATAAAGAATTTGCAAATATGGCTAGTTGTGTTAAAGTGTCAGAATCTTCAAAAGATGATGTTTATTGTGAAGAGAATACAGGGTTGAAAATCATGAAAAGAATGGGTTATACTGGACAAGGTCTAGGAAAACACGAACAAGGAATAATAGAGCCAGTTGAGGTTGTAATGAGGCCGAAAAATGAAGGTCTCGAATATGTTTCAGGAAAAGGAAATGCTGCTACAAGTGCAGGCAAGTTTGTTAGAGAAATGAAGAGTAATGGGTGTTCACACTGTCATAGAAGAGGTCACATCAAGGAGAAGTGTTGGGATCTACATCCTTGCATGGTTTGTGGTTCAAAGAATCACTGTGAGGAAAAGTGCTGGAGAAAGGTGTCAAAGAATGAATCTGGTTCAAAATGCATAAAGATGGACTATGGATGGATTTGTGATTCCAGTTGGAAGAAGCTAATAGGGATGTTCAAAAGACTATACAAGTGCTCATATGTGAAGGTTAATAAAAACTCTGAGAGGTATGAAGGTTCACATGAAATGAAAAATGTTTGGAGAGAAAAGAAGTTGCAGTCTAATGAGTCACTTGCAAATAGTGAAGATGAAAATCTCAGTTTAATGTTTTGAAGTATTGAAGACTAGAGTTGAAAGGGTAAAATGGTTGGTATCATTTTTTGTGTGATAAAATTTTGATTGTTTTGAAAAATGAGAAAATATTGCTGAAATTATAGAATAAAGAAGTACAGATGAAGTCACAAGAACTTCTAAGTTTGAGTGAAGAGTGATCATGTGTAAGGAGAAATACAAATTCATAAAAGTAGTTGTAGCTACCACTGCAAAATTTCAAAAGTTGATACAACAACAACTGTCAAAGAATCAGTTAAAACAACATTCAAGGATGTCTTTGGAAAGATCTTATATGAAGCTGTCAAGAAAGAAAACTATCATAAAAGTTGTTTGTGCATTGGAGAGAAGACATAATATGAATGGATAAAACAGAGGTTATAGCCGCAATTGTTAATGGTCATCATCAAGAGTTGAATTTGGAGACACAGTCAAAAGAATATGGATAGAGTCAGAGCCATAGCTCTCAAAGTTACAACAAAAGTGTGTTTATGCATGAAGAAAGTAAAATGTGAAGGAAGAAGACAAGACTCATAAATCTGGAAGAAGAGGTTGAAGTTTTTGAATAAATTGTTGAATCAGAAGTTTGGCCAAAGAGGGAGAAATAACACAATGAACTGCAGTAGCATTCTGTGAACAAGAATGAAATCAAAAGATAAAACTATGACTGGATTCCCTAGCACCAACAATGTGCCACTATGGGAAGTGATGAATGAAATTTCTATAGCCAGTTTGTGGTAATCTGAAACCACCTCATTAAAAAATGAATTTGACAAAAGTTAAGGAAAGAGAAAAATATCACAATAATATGCAGTAGTATTCAGTAATCAGGATGAAGACAACAGATGGAACAAATGACAGGTCTCCCTAGCACCAACAGGGTGCCACTATGGGAAGAATTAAAAAAATCAATCAAGATCAAAGCTACAGAAAGGATTGAAATCATCCTTGTGAGTTTCTGGTAATCTGAAACCACCTTTATCAGAGAATGAAATGGTAGAACTCCCACACACCTGCAGTGTGTTTTCATGGGAAGTGTTGAGAGAAATCGGGAATGAAGTCTTGAAACAGATTAAAAGAATTGGAAATAAAGAACGAGAAGAGATTCAAAACCTAACTGATGAACAACTAGTTTGTGGTAATCTAAAACCACCTCTATGACAGAAGATAATAGTAGACTGAAAACTTGCAGGAAGATTGCAAAATGATGAAAAAATGGATGAATGATTTCTTTTGAAGTTTTAAAAGAAAAATGAGGTTGCAATCCTCGGAGAATAACAGAGAAATAAATGGTCAAAGTATGTATTGAAAATGTGAAAGAAGTAAGATGGAAGGATGAAGAAGCCTGTCAGAACTCTAAAGATTAAGAGATCTAGCTGTAGCTGAAGGGAAAGATTTGAAGAAGATCCTGAAGAGATCATTGTTTTTTCATGCAGAGAATCAGACACAGTGAAGGCTCATCGGGCTATCAACAATCTATGAAAGAGGTAGTTGCAAAAGTTGAAATTAAGTAAGAGTGTTGGAAATAATTCCAACTTTTGGTTTTATTGCGTTACCTCAGTGTTGACTTTTGGCCCCTAGTGGTTGGGCGGTTTTACCGCCATACTGCAGCCTGTTTGTTTGCTCCTTGCAGTATCGCGGTGCCCTCGTTCTTTGCCATGTTAACCGGGTCCTGGCGGTTACCGTAGCCACCACGGTCTGGCTTGTCTCTCCTCACGGTAGCACGGTGTCAGTTCCTTGCAGTTTGTAGTCTGTCGGTGGACAATTACCGCGGCCACCGCGGTCTATTTGTTAACCGTGGCTGTAGCGCGGTAAGCTTGTTCCCTCTGACTGCTGGCGCTTACCATGGCCACCATAGTATGTTTCTTAACCACGGTGGTAGCACGGTAAACCCCTTTCCTCAGAGCGCTTGCGGTTACCGCGGCCACCACGGTCTCCTCGTAAATTGCAGCGGTAGCACGGTAGTCAATGACGGTTGACTTTTTAACTTTTCTATGCCGATAGTTTGTGTGCTCCTCGTTGGCTTGTAAGGACGGTGTTTAAATGCGATTGGACATGGTTTTAATATATTTTGGGCTTGTCATCTTGGCCTTTCTTAATGGCCTTTAATATTATTATATATGTGGTTTTTTCGGACAACTAGATATATTTTATATATATACTTGTTTGTATTGATAATTAAAACATGACAGAGGGTAGAGTGCTAAAAAAGGAAAAAGGTGACATGAAAATGCTCTCAAGAGCAGAGAAAAGTAGATTGTATCAGAAGTTGAAAATTTGAGCCGAAGCTCTATAGTGTTGAAATATGTTTTTGAAAATCAATATAATATAAATTTATGGGTTTGGTGCATATGTCTAAATTTGTAATAATTTCAGTATATATAATTATGTGTTTGTTCTAGCATGCCTCCTACTGCTTATTTCCCAAAAAGTGGTATCAGATCCTTGTTAGTCAGGTTGACTGGGAGTAGAAACTTATGGTGAATTTGTGTGAAGTAATCACTGTCTAGTTTGAGAAAGCCATAGAGTGTCTAGGACTTGTTTATTTACAAAATCTGAGAAGTTTGTCTGGGTTTATTTGCAAACCAAATGCTATTGCTAATGTTTCACTTGGGTTGCAGTCAAATGATTCCTTTTTCTTCTCTTCCACAACATTAAGTAAAGTTCTTGAATCTGGAAATACTTTGCTGCCTCCTTTTGCCAAGCCAATTTCTTCGTCTCTGCATAGATCTTCTGTGTTTTCAGATATGATCAGTCTCCTACACAAAATCATGTACCGTCTTTAGGCCTTCAATCCAACTTCATTAGGATATCTTTTTAATTCCTCTATCTTTCATCAATCTCCTTGCTATTTGAATCTCATCGCACGTTCCTGCTTCTGTGCAGATGTTTAGAGAAGAACATAAGTTGAAGCATTTTTAGGATCCAACTAAAAAGCAGTGTTTCTAGAAATACTCAGCTTATATTCATATATGATCCACATGTTCATATGGGAAATTCTCTTTTGTTGTTATGCTTTGAGGGAGGTCCCTTCATTATTACTGGATATCTGATACAGTACTCATAATTATAGTGCAAGTCTAGTTTTTTGATTGTTTCATTTAGCAACACCAATAATTTCTACTAGAACATTTTGTATTTAAAATTGATAACTTAGCTTTTTCCGGAAGACTCATTTATATTGATGCCCTGCAAGCAAGCTAGTTTCATAGCATAGCAAAATGATGCTCCATGGTATCTTATAATTGTTTGTTTTTAAGACTTTATGTTTGTTCATTACTAGTATTATAACATAGTTTGTGCTATTGTGCTATTGTTTGTTTTTAAGACTTTATGTTTGTTCATTACTAGTATTATAACATAGTTTGTGGTATTGTCTAAATTAACGATAGCCAAGTTTTTGTAGAATCTTTAGACTCTATTCAATAAATGCCATGTGAATGGGGGTCAATATCTCTACATCTCTGTGTTGTCGTGTGTGCCTCGATTGTTTAGTGTGTACATTGTCAACCTTATAGTTCAGAAAAGAAACATAGAGCCTTGCTTGTTTTTCCATTTCTTCTCATGATATTAGTTCATTTCTACTCTTGATTGGAATGTATGATCGATTGACAATATACTGAGGCATGATCATTACCATTGGGTGGAAACTTCCAACTTAATATATATATATATATATATATATTTAGTAGATTAGTATTACATTGCAGTTGAATCTTCTATTTATTTACTTTAAGGGAGAAACCTATAATATATCTATTCGAAAAGTGAAATCTTAGAAAACAACATATAATATTTTGGATTGCTTATCTTTTATAAAATGTTTATGATAAATAGTACTTATAAGATACATTTGTGATAGTTGTTAAATTACACTCTTTATAAAAGATAGAATTTAGATCGAATGGGCAATGTAAATGAAATACTATCTTCATTCTAGGAGAATGAGTATTTAATTTCTTTGAATACTTATTTATTCTAATTTCATGAAAGTGAAAATTATGTAAATAGACCTTTTGTGTGTTTGAGTTATAGGTTTGTTATCACATATATAAACTTAATGCGATTATAAAAGTATCTATATGTATATTTTATTGTGTTTGGAATAATAGGAAAAGAATGTTTGTTTTGATACGGGAAAGAATTACTTAAGTGGATTATATTGATCTAATAATTTATCAAAGGGTCTTCACTCGTTTGTTGTCATATTATTATAGTATTCTTAAATAAGTAATTTACCTTAGGTTGAAGTTGCATTTCATTAGTTATTGAACCTAGTGGTTAAAATAAATGGTAAGAGAGTGGAATTAATGCCTAATTAAAGGAATGTTTTCAAGGCTAATGTTCTGAATAATTGGTTGTAGTAAATAGTGTGTTTTGATTTTTGAAAATATGGGGATTAAGTGAAAATGGATGAATTGTTAACCTAAGTTGATTTCTTGGTTGCATGGGTTATTTGTGTTTGTTTAAAATAATGTAGTTGTTTGGTGAAATTTAGGTGATCTGGCTTATTGTTTAAGGAGGGAGTCCTTTGTGCAAGTGGTCAATCGTGGTCTTCCAGATGCTTGAAAAAAATAAGTATTTTGTATGTGGAATTTTATGATTATTTCATTTTGAAGAATCTTGTATGAGGATTTCATGATGGTTCATTTTGAGATGGTTGTTTATGTTTTGAATGAGTATACGAGGATCATTAGCCTTGCATGGTATGTTCTCCATTGTAGTTGGGACTGTGTGCGGGATGGTTTATGCCTCGCCTTGTTGTGCATATTTATGAGGTTTTATGATTTGTGAAAGTTGGCTTTATCCTATTGATTTTATTGGGTCTCCTAGTTGCTAGCAGGGGAGTGGCTCTTAATGGGGTCTGGCACACAAAGTGGTGTCAGGGTAACCCATGTGGGAGTTTTGTAATTCAGTGGTAACTTAAAATGAATTAGAGGGTTGGGTAGTAATCACACTAATCAAGATAAGTGAATGCCTCACTCACAGCTCAAGTGCTCTCTTGAGATGAGTTGAGAAGACCTGGAATGGCAAGATCAACTGCTTCATCCCCATGAGAGGTATGTTGATTCTGCATAGGTTTAAATGAGGGGTCAGAGATCGGTAGAGGCTACCAAGGTAATCCAAGATGGGGGTCGAGGCCTAGGAAGATCTGCCTGGATAACCCATGGCAAACTATGTGATGACACTCCTCCTATGGAAACCTAGTATTCCCTTGTCTCTTATTTTCCTTGATATGGAGTGCCTCTGGAAGTGATGTTACTTTTGTTTAATGTTGTGCTTTACTGGTTCATTGATGTCATGTTACCCTTATGTTGTCTTTTTTATTTTGTCTGATTGTGATGGTGGGACCCTTTGCTATCTCCTAGCACAAGGGGTGGACCTTTGGGTTCCATATGGTTGGGTGGTAAGTGCATTGTACTCCATTGGGTTCTCTCTCCTTGTTCGTGATTGTGGCAACTTCTTCTAGATTGAAGACTTCTGCATTTGTACCAGCTCATGGGGATTTTTATTCATGTACTTGTATTGAACCATAAATATGATGTATCATGTATCATACTTGGATGTACTCTCCTCACATGTATTTGAGGATGCATTTTTGTTCACTTGTATCAAAGTAATGATGAAAAACGATGTAAACTGATGTTGAACCCTCTTATGTAATGAACTATGTAACAAATTTTATTGTATATGTAATTAAATGGATTGATTCTATTGATCTCTATGGAGTATATATCATGGTTGTATCATATTTGATCTTGTAATTATGATTATTAATGTACCTTCTTATTTTAAATGGAATCTAATTAATGTAATGATCAATTCTTACTTGTTACATTAATGGTAATTAAGTAGCATAGTCATGAGCCTTAGAGGACTTAGGATGGAAATTAAGTTAATGTTTCATTTGCAATCATGTGATTATTGCTCTTTAAAAATATATATTTCATTTAAGTTGTTAGTGTGTTGTCCTCTAGGGTTATGTGGCAGGGCGTTACACTTGTAATGAGTTCTCTAGCGCGAGATTTATCTCAAAGTAAGCCCCCTTTTTAAGGTAAACTTGAAAATAAAGTGCAATGCTCAAAAATGTTCTTTTGCTCACCCAAGATCCCCAAAAGGTGTAAGGGGAGAAGATAAAACACTTCAGCTTTTCCAATCAATGAATGCACAGTGAACAATCCATAGAAAATTTATTCTTTTTAAACACCTCAAACGGTGTTATCCCCATCAATACGTGAATAACATAAAAAAAAATGTACTTTTTACTTGCACCAATAAGAAGTATTCAGGATATCATTCAAAAATAGCAATGGTGCAATATAAAAGAAATAACTTGTTCATTTTAAGCTCCAAATTTGAGTGTTTTTAAGAAAACACTCCTAGTCTCTAATTGGTCAACAAATGAAAATCATGTGTGCGTCAACAAAATGGAAATCATTTGCACTCTTTTTATGCACCAAATTTAAAGTTCCTAAGTTAAGAAAACAAGAAATTGGTTCATTTTTAGATCCCAAAATTGAAGTCTTTTTTGTTTTTGTTCTTTTTATGGGCACCAAAATGAGAATTCCTAGAAGTTAAGAAAAGCATGAATTTTTTCAATTTTGAACACTAAATCAAATGTGAGTTTGCGTTTGTTCATTTTAGAGCACCAAATTCATATTCCTAAGTTAATTAATTGTAAATTTAAAAAACTAGGACTGATCGTCTTCCCTACAACAAATGTGTTAATGTTACTTGAACCCTGCATCAAATCTGTTAATAATTCTTTACACATCCAAAAACAAGAAAATGTTAGTGGAAAATCCCATTACAATAGTACAGGATCTGTGCATTTGTCTGTCAAAGCAACTACTTAGAGAAAAACTGCAAAAGCACAAAAAAAAATGCAACTGCTTAGTTCCAGAATTAGATGCTCAAATCAGACATCAAATGCTAACACTGTCAAAAGCAAGCGCGTAGGTCTTGAAGCAATAGTGCAGTTCCTTGAGCAATAGTGTCATTCCCATGTCAATAGCATAGTTTCTATTGTAATAGCGCAGTTTTCTTGACAGTCAAGCATGCAGGTTTTTTGGGCAGCACGTGAAAACTCTGTCAAATGTGTTTCTGGGACCTACAACTTCAAAAATGTCTTAACAGACGTTAGAGGAGGGAACAAGGGTCCCACCGAGCGCGCTAGAATGTGTAAGGGGGATAACATTAGACCGGAAGAGGGATCAAAACATGTCAAATCTAAGCATCTAAACTAAGATTAAACATATTAATCTAAGATCTAAACCTACACATACTAAATGAAATAAAGCTATTTTAACATGCATAAATGAATCTATGATTACAAAAATGAATGTACGAGAAGAAAATAGTCTTACCATCTCGTAGTGGAGTGTATTCGCCTAATTTTGGGTTGTTCTTATCACCGTGAAGCCTACAAATTTTGTGTGCAAAAGCTTGATGAGTGGTTATTTTGGTTGGTTGATCGAAGAAATGGTGAAGCTTTATCAATGGTGTTCTTTACAACACTTCATTGCTCAGTGTATGTTGATTCTTCAATCCTTATTTGTGAGGACAGGGGTTTGTTATATAAAAAATAAAATTCCAAATGAACGATCAAGATCGTGTTGAAGAATATCTAGATCAAATGTCAAAGTGTATTGAGAGGATTTAGATATGAGAAAATTCTGCAAAGTTGATTGCACAATTTGGGTGATTGAGAAATAGATTGGCTAGTCAGTGATGTGATTGATCAATTAACAGATTTAGATTGATCAATCAGGATTTTGATGGCTTAGTTAGGAATTTGATGGCTTAGTTAGGAATGTGATTGATTAGTTAACAGATTAGATTGCTCAGTCAACAATCGTAATTTTCTCAATCAGAAAGTGGGTGAGGAATATGAATTAATTGATTTAATTCATTCATTCATTTTTGGAGTTGAATGTGCAAATCAAGTTTGACTTTTGCAAACAAAGTTGCATTAGTTTGATTTGATTTTAGATAATTGATTTGAATAGTTTGATTTAATTATTGAAATGTTGGAGGGAAAGTGTCATAATTAAATTATTATTTAATAATTTAATCAACTTAGGGGAATAAGGTGATTTAGCGACGTAATTAAATAATTGGCATTACTTAATCAATCAAGAAAAAATAAATTGAGATTAGGAATTTATTTTAAATAAATGTGATTTATTTAATTGGTCGAAATGATGAAACATGAATTAATCAAATAATGTTGTTTTATTTAATCAATAGGAAAATTACGATTTTTGGGATTTTATTAAATAAATGAAATTTAGTTAATTTGTCCAAAATGATGAAAAAGTGAAATAATTAAATAATGTTGTATTATTCAATTAATAGAGGAATTAGGGTTTTCTGTTTTGTTTTGATGTGGTGTGATGTGAGACATTGCGGGATGATTATAAGATGATTTGAAGCATTACAAGATGATTCTGAGCTATTTCAGGGTGATTCCAAGATGTTTTGAGGCATTACTAGATGATTTTGAGTTGTTTCGGATGATTCCAATATGTTCCAAGATGATCTAAGACATTACGCATTGATTCTGAGTTATTACAAGACAATTTCAAGTCATTTTGAGATGTTACGGGATAATTTCGAGTCATTCTAAGATGTTACCGAACAATTTCAAGTCATTCTGAGATGTTATGGGACAATTCTGAGTCTTTCTAAGATGTTACAGGACAATTTTGAGTCTTTCTAAGATGTTATGGGACAATTTTGAGTCATTCTGAGATGTACCCAAAATATTTTTTTGCATTCTTCTTAAATTGAGCTAAATCATGTAAAAATGCCATCAAAAGTTTGTTTTAGGTCAAACCAAACATAAGGTTTTTGTGGGTTTTTGTCAAGGAACATATGGTTAAAATTCTAAAAAAATATAAATTAGGGTTTCATGCACCTATTTTTAGGGAAACCCTCAAAAATAGGACCTTCCCAGAAATGATTGAAAATGATTTCAATAGGATTAATTGACTTCACGATCACACTAGTCAAGTCACAATCATCAAAAATCATGTTTTACTCTGGTGGGTCTATTCTTATTTTTTAGGAACAAAGATAGCAACAATACCATGAAATGATGTTGTTTGATGAAGGATATTCTCAAAATGGAAAAGGCCAAAATTTGACCAACTCTGGAAGAAAGACGCCTTGCTACCAAGGAACAAACACAATCAATAGGTCAAAAGGCACCCCTCTTGAAGAAAGGAACCCTTTGATCTCAAAGGGAAAATATAGTCATCAAATTCATCAAATGCAGTCATCCTCTTCATGTTCGTACTAGCTAATCAATGCATCATCAAGCGAGATCATCTGATTCCAAAATTACTGGAAAACATTAATGAAGTAAGAATATGCTAAATGAAGAACATCCAAAATGAAAGAAAAGTTGCTAAGTACCAAGGGAAAAGCGTCCCTATTGAAGAAAGGCGCCTAGTCTTTGGGGCATGCAAATGCGGTCTTTTTGTTCGAAGACCTCTAGGACAACCTTCTTAGCTTTGATCGTTCTCGACAATGGAACTGTCAGCAAAGATATCTGACAACTCAGTCACTTGATGATAGAGATCAAACTAAGGCAGTTTACTGCATGAATATAATCAGTCAACAAGTCAAAAGAGCCCTTGCTGGCCATGGGCACCCTTGGATTTCAAGGACTTAAGCTGACCTTAGAGAGCTAAGGAACCAGTCATCCTTTCCAAGTTGAGTTGGTTACTCAATGCACCATCAAACAAAGTTATCTGACGCATCGGTCAATGGTAACATTAGATCGAAGCATGGAGGGTCTAAACAAAAAAGATGAAGAACAATCATGAAATTTGGCTAAGACAAAGCTAAAAGCGCCCCTCTTAGAGAAAGGCGCCCTTTAATCTGGAGCCTCAAACCTAGTTTTTTGAGTTGATGATTCCTAAGCATACCCCTTCAGGATGGTCCCATCTCGATAATGGATCCGTCAGCAACTGTCGAAGATCAATTGAACGACCAAGAGAAACGATCAAATAGAGGCAGTCCAACTTGAAAAAATGATGAAAAATGCTCAACAATCAAGAAGGGACACCTAAAAGGTCGAAAGAAATATGTTGAAATGAATTAAGAAATTTTGGAGGCAAAAAGAGGCCAAACACTCCACAATCAGTGGAAATCCACTTTTAATCTCCAAATCAGGCTTCAATCATGAGTTGCTGCCCAAACTTGAATCGTTATATAATCAAGCTAGGTGTCCCTTTTTCATTATTTATTTTGCAGGTTGAAGATCAAAACAACAAATTTCTCTCAAGGAAGTCTTTTCCAGATCTAGCAAGGGTTTTGGACCATTCTTCAATTTTTTTGAAGATCAGTGGTAGAAAGAGATTTCTTCTCAAGGGTTGAATACAGAGGTAGATATTTACAAAGAGGTAGCTAATAACTTCCAATCCACCTCTTGTCTACTTTCTCTATTCTATCTTAAAATTCTTGCATGTCATAGAATACAACAGGCTACCACAAATCTGGCCAACTGGGTATGATCAGCATAATTTTCCAGTGAAACCCATCTTTTTAGATTTTCCAGAAACAACAAACTTGCTTCCCCTATTTTTAGGGATTTTTCCAAAAAATTATTAGAATAAAAAATCTAAGAAACTAGGTTTGTTCATGAGCATTGAAGCACGAACAAAACACATGTGCCATATTTTTCCCAAAAAAATACTTCTCGGTAGGCGCTATTTTTAAGGGTTTCCCGAAATCGTTAGAATAGGGTCGTGTGCATAGTCGATCTTTAAGTCTTTTATAATGTAGTACTCCCAGGTACAATACAAGAACAAGACGGTCCCGTACCGTGATTTCCTAAAAATTATTGACACGGACCTACATTAAAAGAACCTAGAAGTCAATTCTGAGGATTTGGAGGGCATGAATCAAATCATACTACAAAACATAGAAGAATCTAGATTGTTTCAAGTTGCATCAATCCCTATCACATTACAGAGTGTGGAAATTTCAATTTCTTGCATTAAGCATTACAATCCAACCACAAGAGAAATTTGATCAGTGGATGGTAGAGTGATCTACAGCTTGAAAATAAAAGACATTGAAAAATGTTTTGCTTTTTCACCATGCCCGACCAAGAAGTTCATATCTGTGAAGGAATGTGAAAAGGCATTCAAAGCTTTAAAGGAAAGGTGTTCACTGAAAATGGAAAAAAAAATGGTTAAAGGTGAAGAAATCCAGCTTGCCCAAATTAGTTGGAAGAGGAGAATTCAGAGATGAGTATGTAGTGTTAATCACTCTACTCAGTAGGATCACTGGACAAGAGGTGGGCAACCAATTTCAGTCATGTTTGTATTACATTATTGCCAAGATTATCAACAAAAGAGAACATTATGATTAGGCCTCCCTGATCAGTGGCACACTCCACCAAAAAATTATAGGGTTTCTAGAGGCTCATAGGTTCCACATGTGTTTCTATCTAGTATACCTGACCGCCTTCTAAGGAGAGTTCAAGACACTAAACACTGTGGGGACCTTAGGAGTGCAAAAGGTCCAAGAATACTTTTCAAGTCTTGAGTTTACTCAAGCAGAATGACACTTCAAAAAGATGAACAGCCTCTTCATCATGCACACCATATGAGATCTCGACCATGAGATGCATGTGCGTATATCACTAGTAGCCAAGGAGGCAATGGTGGACTACATGGATTGGTTTATCCAATTCCCCACCTTCACCTACATATGCATGTATGGTTACAATGGTCATCCCGCCATGATGCCACGCTACCCTTCAGATAAGGTAGTGTTCATGGAATTCCTAAGGTAGTTGGTCAAAGTCAACTTCCACCTACACCTGAAGAATAAGTCAACAAAAAAATTTCCCATTTAGATGGAACTCTATAGATGTAAAACACCGATTCATGCCAAGTTGATGAGCCAAGAAACAGTGAGATTCAATCTCAAGTACCTCATTAAGAGGAGGTCATATGATCCAAGAGGACTCTATGCAGCACATCACATGAATCTTCCATAGAATATTACTGGTTCAATTGTGATGATAATTTCAAGGTGCAAAGAAGGAAGTATAGTCGGCTTAAGCTCTCACAAATTGTTGACTTTATGCCAAAAGACATTAAGGACCTATCCAAAGATGAGGAAGAAGTCATTCTCCCTTCTTTCTTCATGGATGAAGTGGAATCACAACCGCTCAACAGAGTGGATTGGTATGTGAAAGAAAGCACATCGATAGAGGAGAGAACGAGTAGAGTGGTCAGAAACAATTGACTATACCTACACAGCAAGAGGACAAGGAAGGTAGTAATTCTCCGAATAGAGTCACCAATGGTTCAGTCTACACTACCTCCAACATCCAAGAAGAATCCTAGAAGAAAGTAGTGGAGAAATCCTCCCAAAGGGTTGAGGATGTCAGGGCTTACATGGGGGAGAACACTGTTGGTTGATGTAAATCAGCAAGAAGTATAGGTGGAGACAACCACCAACTTACTTGAGATAGTAGAAATGGTTGTAGCTGAACCAAAGCTAGTGATTGAGGCAATCACAACCGAAAGAAAGGACATGCTAGAAGCAGTTGTAGTAGATATGTTGCCTATGACAAAGATAGAGCCTCCTACTTCGCCACCATCACAACAGTCACAAGTCCCCATCGACTTGGACTCTCCACCATGAGATGTCAATAAAGCATAGTCTCATTCATCGAGCATTCAGAGGCCTAGCGTTCCTCCTTCTAGTGAGGCTAGTCAGAATTCCATCTGTCTTGAGGGTCTCCTAGGAAGGAATATGGATAGGCCATCCTACCAGCTTGACTTCACATAATTCGATCATGTTCCTATAGACATGCCAGCAAAGAAGTTGAAGAAGAAAGTACACATAGGGAAGAATGTAGATAATGAGATCTTCATAGAGACTATTGCCCCACTTGAGGACAAAAACATACATGATGTAAGGGTTGAATACATCACACTATCAAATTTGAACCTCGAGATCTTGACCTCTCGTCAGGTGGAGGCAGACCTTCTCAAAATAGCCTTCATGAGGGCCCAAGAGAGGATGGCTAAGGATGGCCAAGACAAAGCAGCCTTAAAGGCTGAAAATCGTCAATTGAGAATGTACATTTCTAGCTTGATGCACGACACTCCCAACCTCTCTTCTTTTCCATGAGAATTGCTAGATCTCTCCATAGAGCGAAACCATCATCAGTTGATCACGTATGAAAAACACTTGAGAAATCAAGTCCGATGATTTTTTTGTCAAAGGACGATGTATATTGGTGGAAACATACCAATTGTGAGACAAAGCACATGAACTCCGCTTAGAGATCGAACAGTTAGAACTGAGGACAATAGAGAAGAGGCTAGGGGATGAAATGACAGTAGCTAATTTACAATTGGCATATCAATTAGTTACCACCACAAAGAACAAGCAACATATTTTTGCTTGGAAGGAATAGCTAGCATAAAGGGTGAAAGCCTATGATGCCAATTATGTGGAACTGATTGACTACAAACATATTGTCAACGAGAATATCAACTTCACAAGAACGTTGGTAATACCTTCCCTCACATAGAATATCAGCACGAGGGAGGAGAGTACGTTGAGCTGGGAACAGTGTAGAGTTAATTCTGAGACGTCATCCATAACGCATTCCTTGATGATCCCAAGTGTTGCAAGTTGGCCAAGGTTGTATCCATGTCTACCAAGTTGGATGACATAGCTGCCAAGTGCATAAACTATCAACAACAACTTGTGATAGGTGAATAAATGTTAGGACGCCACTTCGTCATCTTGTAGAGAATTGATTGCCCAGGGGCTGAAGAGGTCAATGACTGGATAGAGGCACTATTGACCAGTGGTGATGAGGTGTAAAGCACCTCAAGAAGGACATCCTACCCTCCAAAAAGGCATTAATTATGACTGGAATTAACTTGATGCCCTTTCCAGGTTAACTCCATATTCCACAAATCATGCATGTCAGATCCCATTAATTAAGGATGTCTAAATTGACTTCCACAATTTATGGATTTCAGATCTCCACTAAATGTGGATGTCTATTTTGGACGCACATTTGTAATTTAAGTTCACTTATAGTTAGGTTTCAGTCAACATGAGTAGTTTGAATTTTTTTTAGTTTCAGTTAACCAAAGTAGATTTCCAGTTAACTACTTGCTCACCTACATTTAGACATAAGAATAATTCTTATTGATTGGCAAGAACTAATTGTCAACTCAAGGAGATTTTAGGGTTGCCTACATCTTTGAGTTTCTATAAATAAGAGCCTTAGGCTCATTATTTATAAATAACCTTTATTTACTACACAAAATTGTTGCGCCATTAATGCCAAAAATCTTGCAAAGTTGTATTTTTTTACTCTTGGATGAGAGTTAGTTGGTTGATTGCAATTGTGCATGATTTCGTGCCTTTTTTATCCCAATCTTTGTAATTCATTGGAAAAGCTTGAAGAAGAAAATCAAATGGCACATGCATCTTTGATCTAAGATTTGTGTTGATCCAACATCTTGTTCTTAATATTTTATTGTTTCAATCTCCTCCTCGAATAGGGGTTCCTCCTCATTGGATATTTTTTCATTGATTGCTATCATTTGATGTTGTTTAAAGATCTGGATTTCAGCCTACACTTCAAACAGGGGTTCCTCCTCCTTAGAAATCCCAATATCCATATCTTCGTACCTTGTTGTTTCTAGTACATTATCTCCTAGTCTATACCTCAGATAGGGGTTCCTCCTCCTTGGAAAGTCTCAAATCCAACCTACCGTAAAGAGTGTTTGCTTGTATTAAACCTTATCCCAACGTAAATCTAAGAGTTTAGGGCCTCGACCATATTCTACGGAGATGATGGATTCAAGTGATCCAACCCATCCATTTCGCTCCTATGCCCTCATGCTCTGTTAATCTTGAGGAGATAGGATAGTTTAGTTATAGTTAAGATCTACAGAAACCAAAGAAAAGCTTAGTTATGTTGCATATGCACCCTTGTGTCCTGTCGCTGAGTAAAAAAGATAGGAACCTTAGTACCCTTTTTTACATAGAACATCAACAAAGAGAGATCTTCCTCTCTATAATTTGAAGAGCAGTGCTATAACACTTGTAATAGTTGTTTTTTTCCAATAAGTACTCCAGGGGTGCTACTTGAAACACCAACAATTTTTTGGCGCCCACCGTGGGGCAACGAGGCATAAAACTTCAAGAAAAAGCTAATGCTTTTATGACACAAAATGAGAATCTAGCATCCTTGGGCTCCAATTGAACAACTTGATCTTCTCCAGCAACTCTCCAACTAGATCTTACATTCATTGAAGGAGAGTAGACAAACATCAGCAGTAGTTTGCATACTTTCATCTTTGAAAAGAATACATCACCAACTCAGTGGAGAGTCATAGCTATTACTCTAGACGAGGAAGAAAGAAAGAAAGGTTGATCTTGCAGCCAAGAGGTTAGTGTTACCACCACCCATGTGGCGGTAAGAATCTTGGCTCACTAAGTATACATACGGAGGAGAAACAATCCTCTATTTCAAGAAGACATTAGAGAAGCATTCGATATAGAGAAAATCTTTGAAGAGGTTCCCGAACACTTTCTAGAAGAACAACAACGAGAACCTCCAGCTCAAGCGATGGTGGATAACCGCATCTAAAATGGAAATGCTAACAACAACAGTATTGGAAACAACAACAAAAATGGTTGTAATAATGGTAACAACGACAATGGCAGCAATGACGACAATTACAATGGCAATGGTAGTAATGGCAACGACAATAACGGTAATGGACAAAATTTGTTCAGCAATGGTCGTAATACAAGAGTCGTGAGACGTCCAACACCTTTTCCATGGGGTAACAACATAGAACCATTGGCCCTACAAGGCAATCATGAACTTCCCAAGGGATTGTGAAAGCACTTCCCAAGATTCTTCAGCGATGGGGCTAAACACCCCGATGAGCATATATCAGCATTCACAACAACTTGCTTCGTTTTGTCCATGCCACGTGAAGATATCATCGTTTGACTTTTTCAAAAATCTTGAGGTGAATTCTTCTGGTTGGTTCCATCACTTACCACCAAGTGTCATCAGAAAATAAGAGGACATGAGCAAGAAGTTCTTGGCGAGATTCAAGCCCACCGAAGACAACCATTAGCTATTTTCCCGATTATCAAACTCTAAAATGGAGCCTATAGAATTGATGAGAGATTTCGTAGCAAGGTTTAACCGCCTAGCTACATGTCTCTCTCACACACTCAATCTATCAAATGAGATTCTAATGAACAACTTCATCAATGCCCTTCCCTCAGAGATATCCTTTTTCATCAAAGGAAGCCACAAAGAGGACTTGAAAATTGCGCAAGAGAAAGCTATCAAGATCAAGGATCACATGATCACCACGGGAAATATCAAGGAAGATGCTATCAGACCACTAGTCCAAGCATCAAAAAATCTACTACAAAAGGTAGCAAATGAAGTGACTATCTTAAAAAGACAACACCTAATCAAGGGTAGGAAGCACTTCCCACACCACCATCATATCAACAACAACAGCAGTACCAGCCTCAACAGTCATACCAACTGAAGAATAATTTCCAACCTTTCTACAACTACAAGCCTATAAATCAAGGACCTCTGCAAAGAGGAGCAGAGGCTGAGAGATATAATGTGTTTTATTTCTTCCATGAGACAGACGAACACATTGGATCCATATACCCTGAGAATCAAAGGATGAACCAGATCATGGGATATGTCGGAGATCAAGCACCAAGCCCAAGTTTTGTACCTTCAAATGCGAATTTTGTCCCACCACAAACAAACAACTTCGATGGTGACTCTGCAATGGGATACTTCCATAGTGAACTCAAAAATGAAGAAGAAGAAGACTACCATTAGTACTCTCTTGTTGTCAACCACGAGAATATGTCGACACCTATGTTCAAACGCGCTCAACATTTCAAAGCACATAAAGAAGAAGAAGAAAGGAGAAATTCAAATGAAAATGGAAAAGAAGCTTCCACTTCTAATCCCAAGTCTATAGTAGGAGAATGTCACATCAAGTGCTCAAGATCCATCCTCGATGAACTTTGACATTGTGATGTCTATGATGAAGACAAAGGTACATATCTCATAGTTGGAGAATCTCCAGGACCATCCCAATCAAATAGATCAGATTCTCAAAGTAGTACAAAATCAGGCTATCATTCAGCCCACATTGCTAGAATCTCTCATACCAGTAGGAGAAAAGCCAAAACCCTTCTACATATCTCTGTTTATGAGAGGTTATAAACTCAACAACTACATCATTGACTCAGGAGCATCGAACAATGTCATGCCATTGCAGATCATGAATGCATTGAGACTATCGTGCACGAAAAAAATCAGACAAGTGTTACTCACTTGAATCAAATCCGGTATCGTTGGTCGGCCAACTGAAGGACGCACAAGTAAGATTGGTGTCTTGCCCAGAGAAGAAAATCATGATGACCATTCTCATAGCTGACATTCCAATCAGTTATGGGATTTTACTGCGCTAAAGCTTTTGTAAGGATCTTGAAGGAGAAATTCAATTGGATTAGTCGTACGCAATAATTCCATTAAAGAAAGGTAGCTTCAAGTTGGAACCAGATGCTAAGTCCAAATTCACAATGGTGAAGTCTCGGGACCCCCAAGCACAAGTGCTACATCAAAGTATGGGTACTAGAATGTATGTCATGTTGTCTAAAGTAATCGAAGAGGAAAAGAAGGTTGCATTTTTCACAAGTACATCAAATGAAAGTTCAAAGATGTGGACAATGCAATTCAATGGGAGTTGCTCGACAGTCGGCTCGGGAGTGGGAGTTGTCATTACCTCTCTCGAAGGATTTTTATATCCATTTGCTTATCGCTTGCAGTTCGATAACATGAATAACACTACAGAATATGAGGCGCTCATACTAGGCCTCAAGAATGCAAGGGATATGAGTGTAAAACACCTTCAAGTCAAAGGCAATGTAGATCTGATCATCCAACAAGTCAAAGAGTGATATCAATCCAGAAAAGGCTGCCTTCAGGATTATTGACAAAGGGTGTGGAATGCTATCAATTAGTTCAAAACATTCAACATCAGGTACATTCCACACGAGAAAAATAGTAGAGAAGATTACCTTGTAGTATTTGTTGCTCTCTTCATGCCCCATTTTGACTTCCATCAAAATGCCTTCGCTATTGAGCTCATGTACAGGCCATCTATCCCCGACAATTGTGAAAATTGGTAGGTCTTTGATGATGATGATGACATTCAAGGAATTTCTCTGCATGGAGGACAATTACAAAGAACTATTCTTTGAAGGAAGTGCTTCTCCTTTTAGAGAGTCTATAGAATTTTTTTTTGAAGCAACAGAATCCAACATCATCCAGCTAAGAGGTAACAACATCCCCAAGGGTCTAGTATCCTTGGAGGACATATTTGATAGGCATGATAGACAAGATCAAAGAAATTCACCCAGCAAAACATTTGTTGATTATTGTCAAATCAACATCGGCACCAAAGATAAGCCCCAACTTGTCAACTTGGGAAAGTGTCGCACTGTAGAAGAAAACAAAAACTTTATCTCCTTTTTTAGGTGGTACAAAGATTTCTTTGCATTGACCTACCAAGATCTGAAAGTCTTCATGCCAAGGGAATTGTCTCATACAATTCCACTCAAGTCAGATATCAAGCCTTTTAGGCAAAAGAAGAGGCACTACAACCCACGTTTCCAAGACACAATCTACACGGAGGTACAGAAGATGGTGGGCACCAAGATTATATTTCTAATCCATCATTCTACCTAGGTGTCCGATATCGTTCATGTGCGCAAGAAGAACAAAGAGATATGGATTTACGTCGACTTCAAGAACCTCAACCAATCGTCATTAAAGGATAATTATCCTTTACCTATCATGGAGCATACCTTACAGACAGTTACCGAAGCGAAGATGTTTTCATTGCTTGACTACTTTTCTAGATACAATCAAATTGCGGTGGCTAAGGAGGATCAGATCAAGACAACGTTCACCACCCCGTGGGGAACGTTTGCCTATGAGAGGATTCCCTTTAGCCTCATCAATGTCAATGCCACCTTTTAGTGAGCCATGGACTTGGCATTTGGAGATCTAAATAACAAAGCGATAGTCGTCTACCTTGACAACCTTACCGCTTTCTCAAGGAAGTGGCAAGATCATTTTCAACACTTAGTGAAAGTGTTCGAGAGATGTAGGTACCATCATATATCATTGAATCCCAAGAAGTCTATCTTTACGGTGACAGAAGGAAAACTACTGGGCCATATCATCTCTAAAGAGGGAACTCAAATTGATCCAGATCAAGTGGATTCAATCAAGAACCTATCTCTCCCAACCAATACCACTCAGGTGCATTCCTTTTTCAAAAAGGTAAATTTCATACAAAGATTTGTACTTGATTTCTCAGAGCTGACCAAGGATATATCAACGATGACTAAGAAGATGACCGCCTTCAAATGGACTGACAAAGGAAATGAGGCATTCATAAAAATAAAAGAAGTCATCAATAAGGTGCCAGTGCTGGTCCAACTTGACTTCAATAAAGAATTCATTCTTTATTGTTACGCGTCGAAATACACCCTCTCTGCCATACTAACATAGAAGTTGAACAAGGAGACAGAATCGCCAATTGCCTTCATGAGCAATAGCTTTAAAGACAACGAATTTTGGTACTCCCAGATTGAAAAGAATGCCTATGCCATTGTGAGAGCTGTGAATTTCTTTAGATTCTATATCTTAAATGCTCATACAACATTCTATGTCACTGATCTTGCGGTCAAGAGTATTCTAACTCACAAGGAGATGGGAACTAAAAGAGGCAACTGGATCACAAAGGTCCAGGAATATGACTTAGATATCAAGCTGACCAAACTCATCCATCAAAGAGGTCTATGTCAGCTCATGGCGGAGGACGGTGATCTAAAGCATCAAGAGGCTAATGGCAAGGTAGAAACAAAAATGGAAGAAGACCTTCCAATGGTCTTACTGGTTGATTCTTTGGAGGAATGGTACTTAGAGCTCTGGTACTATGAAACTTATGGAGAATGTCCAACCCACTTGGACAAGCAGCAGAAAATAACTTTGAGATTAAGATCACAAAACTATGTGTTGTGAGGTAACATTCTATACAAGTGTAAGCTTGATGGAACTTTCTTGTTTTGCATCAGTAGAGACCAACAACGGCAATTGTTGGAAGCATTTCATAGTGAAGCATGTGGTGGCCACTTTTCATCAAGGGTCATGACATTCAAAATTTTGTGGGCATAGTTCTTTTGGCTGACTTTGTTTTGCAACGCATATGAATGGGTGCACAAGTGTCAACAATGCCAACATTTTGTTGGTAAACTCAAGCTGGCAGCCATTCCACTAAGGTTAGTGATAATAGATGCTCCATTTCAGCAATGGGGTGTGGACTTCGTAGGTCCAATAAACCCACATTCTAGTAAGGGACATGTCTATGTCCTTACAACAATGGACTATTTCACCAAATGGGTTGAGGCAGTTCCTACGAAGAGTGCTACTTCGGAGGTCATGTGTAGTTTCCTCAAAGAAAATATCATCACACATTTCAAAGTACCAAGAAATATCGTGACTGAAAATGCTACGAGCCTCTCATCAGAGGAGTTAGTGGAATTTTGTTTTGACTAGGGCATCACACTATCCAATTCTTCAGATTACTATCCACAAGGCAACAGACATGCCGAGTCATCTAACAATAACATAGTCACGATCGTGTGTAAGATGGTTGAATCCAATCAATGGGCTTGGCATACAAAATCATAAGATGCTCTTTGGGCTGATAGAATCACACCCAAGAGAGCTATCGACACTTCCCCCATCGCTATCATGTATGGCACAGAAGCAATGCTACCCATCACTTTGGAGTTGTTATCTTTGCAGCTGGCCTCCACTGTAGAAGATGAAGAGTTCAAGGTTCCGATCCAAAAGCACATCTTGTGTTTGACACAATTACAAGAGGAGAGGGTGGAGGTTGTTGATAAAATCACTCAACATCAAGAAAGAGTGAAGAAAATATTTGACAAGAAGGCTTGACAACGGGACTTCGAGATTGGAGACAAAGTCCTATTGTGGAACAAGAGACACGAGCCGAAGGGAATGCATGGAAAATTTGTCTCCCTTTGGTTGGGCTCGTTCCTGATCCATGATGTCATAGGAGAGAATTCTTACATTCTCTCGCATTCAAACGGGAGGCTCTTTCCACTGCCCTACAACGGGCAGTACTTGAAGCATTTCGTCCCTTCGGGGATGGGGTGAGTATTTTGTAAATAATTTTTCTTTCACTTTAATGTTATGTTGTTATGTTTTTCCCTGTTCCGTAAAGCATTGTCATGTTTTAGGTGATTTCGTATGTAGTCTTGTTAGTAGGTCAATAATAGGTGAGCCCCGTTAAATAGGTGAACTTCCATTATTGTGTGAATTAGGAAATAAGTCCTGACTCCATTACCCAACTAATAAAAGTATTGGTCTATGAAACTTGAGATTCTCGGTTCTCCTATGCCATAGGTATCTAACATGGTCACCAGATGGAGCCTAATGTACCCAAAATATTTTTTTGGCATTCTGCTTAAATTGAGCTAAATCATGTAAAAATGGCATCAAAATTTTTTTTAGGTCAAACCAAACATAATTTTTTTATGGGTTTCTATCAAGGAACATATGGTTAAAATTCTAAAAAATTAAAAATTAGGGTTTTGTACCCCTATTTTTAGGGAAACCCTCGAAAATAGGACCTTCCTGAAAATGATCAAAAATGATTTTGATAGGATTAATCGACTTCACAATCACACTGGTTAAGTCAGAATCATCAAAAAGCATGTTTTACTCTGGTGGGTCTATTCTTATTTTTTAGGAACAAAGTTAGGAGCTTCACAACCATTCATGGTAGATTGGCCAGTACCAGGTGCTGAGAGCTAAAATTCAAAAGCTTCATCAAAGAAGCCATGGTGGAAATACTCTGAAATTATGTTGTTTAATGAAGGAGATTCTCAAAACAGAAAAGGCCAAAATTTGACTAATTCTAGAAGGAAGACACGTTGCTACCAAGGAACAAACACAAACAAGAGGTCAAAAGGCACCTCTCTTGAAGAAAGGTGCCCTTTGATCTCAAAGGGAAAATACAGTCATCAAATTCATCAAATACAGACATCCTCTTCATGTTCGTACTGGCTAATCAATGCATCATCAAGCGAGATCATTCAATTTTAGAATCATTGGCAAACATCAACGAAGTAAGAATATGTTGAATGAAGAACATCCAAAATGAAAGAAAAGTTGCTAAGTACCAAGGGAAAAGCACCTCTACTAAAGAAAGGTGCCCAATCTTTGGGGCATGTAGATGCAGTCTTTTTTCTTGAAGAACTCTAGTACAACCTTCTTATATTTGATCATTCTTGACAACAGAACCATCAATAAATATATCTGAAAACTCGATCACCTGATGATGGAGATCAAACTAAGGTAGTTTATAGCATTAACATTATCAGTCAACAAGTCAAAAGAGCCCTCATTGGCTAGGGGCACCCTTAGATTTGAAGGACTTAAGTTGACCTTGGAGAGCTAAGGAACTAGTCGTCCTTTCCATGACTCAGTTGGTTACTCAATCCACCATCAAACAAGTTTATATGACTCATCAGTCAATGATAACATTAGATAGAAGAATGGAGGGTCTAAAGGAAGAAGATGAAGAACAGTCATGAAAATTGGCTAAGACAAAGCTAAAAGCACCCCTCTTGGAGAAAGGCACTAATATAAAGCCTCAAACTTAGTTTTTTCAGTTGATGATTCCTAGGCATACCCCTTCAGGATGGTCCCATCTTGACAATAGATCTGTTAGCAACTGTCAAAGATCAACTAAACGACCAAGAGAAAGGGTCATACAAAGGAACTCCAACCTAAAAAAATGATGAAAAATTATCAACACTCAAGAAGGGATGCCTAAAAGGTCAAAAGCAATATGTTGATTTGAGTTAAGAAATTTTGGAGGCAAAAAGAGGCCAAACACTCCACGATCAGTGGAAATCGGCTTTTGAACTCCAAATTAGGCTTCAATCATGAGTTGGCACCCAAACTTGAAGGATTTCAACTTGAATCATTATATAATCAAGATAGGCATACCTTTTCCATTATTTATCTTGCAGGTTGAAGATCAAAACAACAAATTTCTCTCAAGGACATCTTTTCCAGATCTGGCAAGGGTTTTGGACTGTTCTTCAATATTTTTTGAAGATCAATGGTAGAAAGAGATTCCTTCTCAACGGTTGAATACAAAGGAAGAAGTTTACAAAGAGGCAACTAATAACTTCCAATCCAACTCTTTTCTACTTCCTCTCTTATGTCTTCAGAATATAGTCTACCACAGATCTGGCCAAGTAGGTATGATCAACATAATTTTCCTGTGAAACCCATCTTTTCAGATTTGCCAGAAACAAAAAACTTGCTTCCCCTATTTTTAGGGATTTTTCTAGAAAAGTCTCAGAATAAAAAATCTAAGGAACTTGGTTTGTTCAACATTGAAGCATGAACAAAACCCATGTGCAATTTTTTTCTCGAAACAATACTTCTCGGTAGTTGCTATTTTTAAGGGTTTCTAGAAATTGTTAGAACAAGGTTGTATGCACAGTAGATATTTAAGTCTTTCAGAATGCAGTACTCCCAAGTACAATACAAGACCAAGACAGTCTTATACCATGATTTCTTGAAAACGATTGACACGAGCCTACATCAAAAGAACCCAGAAGTCAATTCTGAGGATTTGGAGGGCATGAATCAAATCACGCTGGAAAATATAGAATAATCTGGATTGTTTCATGCTGCATCAATCCCTATCACATTACAAAGTGTGGAACTTGTAATTGCTTGCATTAAGCATTACAATCCTACCACAAGAAAAATTCGATCAGTGGATGGGAGAGTGATCTACGACTTGAAACCAAAAGACATTGAAAAATGTTTTACTATTCCGCCATGCCCGACCAACACGGTCATATTGTGAAGGAATGCAAAAAGGAATTTGAAGCTTAAAAGGACATATGTTCTCTAAAAATGGTAGAACAATGGTTAAAGTTGAAGAAGGCCAACTTGCCCAAATTAGTTGGAAGAGGAGAATTTAGAGATGAGTATGCAATGTTAATCACTCTACTTAGCAGAATCACTGGAAAAGAGGTGGGCAACCAATTTCAATCATGGATGTATTACATTATTTCCAAGATTATCAGCAAAAGAGAACATTACAACTGGGCCTCCTTGATCAGTGACACACTCCACCAACAAATTATCGGGTTTCTAAAGGCTTATAGGTTCCACATGTGTTCTTATCTGGTATACCTGATCGCCTTCCAAGGCGAGTTCAAGACACTAAACACTATGGGGACCTTAGGTGTGCAAAAGGTCCAAGAATAATTTTTGTGTCTTGAGTTTACTCAAGCGGAACGACACTTCAAAAAGATGAGCGACCTCTTCATCATGCACACTGTACGAGATCTCTACCATGAGGTGCATGTGCGTATATCACCAGCATCCAAGGAGGTAATGGTGGACTGGGCAGATTGGCTTAGCCAATTCCCCACCTTCACCTACATACATGTGTATGGTTACAATGGTCACCCCGCCATGATCCCATGCTACCCTTTTGATAAGGTAGTGTTCATGGAATTCCTAAGGTAGTTGGCCAAAGTCCACTCTCACCTATGCCTAAAGAAGAAGTTAGCGAGAAACTTTCCCATTCAGATGGGACTCTATAGATGTAAAATAGCGATCGATGCCAAGTTGATGAGCCAAGAAATAGTGAGATTCAATCTCAATTACCTCATTGAGAGGAGGTCATATGTGTAGACACCTAAATTTGGACACTTACATTGGTCCAAATTTATCCCTTTTCGTCTAAACATACTTTTGATTGTATTAATTAGGTAATATCACTATTATCTAATTAATACCCTTAATTCTGCCAAATCCCTAAGGTATTTAGTTAATAATTAAATACCTTATCTCTTTAATCCCCCTTTTCATCAAATGAATTAAATAAATATGACATTTATTTAATTTCTCACATGTCACATCCTTTTCCTTAATCTTAACCCATCTTCTAATCTCATCATTAGAGATGTGCACATGTCTAATCCTTGATTAAAACATGTCACATCCTCCAACTTTTGCAAGTTGGCTTCTTAACCTTCGTTAGTCACTAATCATCTTCTAATCACTGATCAGTTAAGCCTAATCAGTACCTTGGTCAACTCTCCCAATCCCCCAATGAAAATTTAATTCTTTTTTATTCATCCAAGGCTCCTCTCTTCCCCATGTGAATTTTTAATTCACTTTTATTCTTCCAAGGAATCTTCTCTTCCCCATGCAAGTTCTAGAACCTTTGACTTGTCACATCACTCACATGTGCCAAGGTCTTCTAGAATATTTGACTTATCACATCACTCACATGTGGCAAGTTCCCACCTTTTTGGGAACCTTGTCTTATCCACTAGATTCTTCCAATCATGTGAATTTTTAATTCACTTTTATTTACCCAAGATTCCCCTCTTCCCTATGTGATCATTGACAGGTCACATCGTCCCTTTTCCAAGGTACTTGTCCTTCCTCCACATCATGTACCTTTCTTCCACCTCACTTCCACATCATCCCATCCTAAGCCATCTCACATTCCACATGTCAAGATGTGAGGGCTTGTAAGTCCTCAACTCACCATAGCCCTCCATCTTGGCCTTGTTGGTTTAATCTCAACCATTGAATTCTCTAGAGAATTCAAATTCCTCTATAAATACTCCCCTTTTCTCTCATTTAGGAACCTCATGCATTTGATATCAAATTCTTGCCATTTTGTTATTTGAACATTTTTCTTTAATCATAGCACTTGAATCCACCATTATCACACTTTCAGTCATCTTGCATCCCATCTTGCATCTTTAATCTCATTTTCCATCCAAGGAGCATACAAAGCATACAACATCAAGGGCCAACCAATGGATTCAATAGAAAAGAAGGTATAATCGTTTATTTTCTTCATTTCATCTTCTTTCTTTGCATTATTGTTCCTTAGGCTAATCTTGAGGTGTATCTTTTGTGTTCTTCCATTAGTGCATAATAGTAGTTTTGCATCTTTAGAATAGGATAAAACATTTAAGGAATCACAATATGATCCAAGAGGACTCTATGCAACACATCACAAGCAACACTCATCACATGAATCTTCAATAGAAGATTACTGGGTCAATTGTGACGATGAGTTCGAGGTACGAAGAAGGAACTATAGCCAGCTTAATCTCTCACAAATAGTTGACTTTATGTCAGAAGACATTGAGCGCCTATCTAACGATGAGGAAGAAGTCATTCTCCCTTCCTTCTTCATGGATCAAGTGGACTCATAGCCACTTGGAAGAGTGGATTGGTATGCGAAAGAAAGCACATCTATAGAGGAGAGAACGAGTAGAGTGGTCAGAAATAGTCGACTCTACCTAGATAGCAAGAGGACAAGGAAGGTAGTACTTCCCCGAAAAGAGCCACCAACGGTTCAATCTACACTACCTTCCATGTCCAGGAAGAATCCCAGAAGAAAGTAGTGGAGAAATCCTCCCAAAGGGATGAGGATGTCAGGGCTTACATGGGGGAGAACATAATTGGCTAATGTAAATCATCAAGAAGTACATGTGGAGACAACCACCAACTTACTTGAGATAGTAGAAATTGTTGCAGCCGAAGCAGATCTAGTGATTGAGGCAATCACGACCAAAATAGAGCCCATGCTAGAATCAGTTACAACAGATATGATTCCTATGATAGAGACAGAGCCGCCTACTTCACCACCATCACAATAGTCAGAAGTCCCCATCAACTTGGACTCTCCACCGCGAGACGTCAATGAAGCACAGTCTCATTCATCGAGCATTCATAGGCCTAAAATTCCTCCTTATAGTGAGGCTAGTCGGAATTCCATCTTGCTTGTGGAACTCCTAGGAAGGAAGAGGGATAGGCCATCCTACCAGGTTTACTTCACTCAATTCGATCATGTTTCTGCAGACGTGCCAGAAAAGAAGTTGAAGAAGCAAGTACACATAGGGAAGAATGTGGATAATGAGATCTTCATAGAGACTAATGCCCCACCTGAGGACAGAAACGTACATGTAAGGGTTGAATAGTTTACACTATCAAAGGTGAACCTCAGGAAGACCTCTTGTCAGGTGGAGGCAGACCTTCTCGGAATAGCCTCAGTGAGCTCCCAAGAGAGGATGGTTAAGGATGGCCAAGACAAAGTAGCCTTAAAGGCTGAAAATAAGCAATTGAGAATCTACATTTCTAGATTGATGCATGACACTCCCAACCTCTCTGCTTTTCCACAGAATTCCTAGATCTCCCCCTAGATCAAAACCATCACGAGTTGATCACATATGGAAAACACTTGAGAAATCAAGTGGATGATTTTGTTGCCAGAGGACGATGTATACTAGTAAAACATACCAGTTAAGAGACAAAGCACATGGGCTCCACTCAGAGATCCAATGGTCATAATTGAGGACATTAGAGAAGAGGCCAGGGGATGAAATGACAGTAGTTGATTTGCAATTGGCATATCAATCAGTTACCACCTCAGAGAACAAGCAACATATTTTTTCTTGGAAGGAACAACTAGCATACAAGGTGAAAGCCTATGATGCCAATTATGTGGAACTGATTGACTACAGACATATTGTCACCGAGATTATCAACTTTGCAAGAATGTTGGTAATATCCTTCCCTCACATAGAATATCAACACAAGGGAGGAGATTACGTTGAGTTGGGAACAGTGCAGAGTCAATTTTGAGATGTCATCCATAGCACATTCCTTGATGATCCTGAGGGTTGCAAGTTGGCCAAGGTTGCATTCATGTCTACCAAGTTGGATGACGCAGCTACCAAGTGCATAGACTATCAGCAGTAGCTTGTGATAGGTGAATAAATGCTAGGATACCATGTTGTCATCTTGTGGAGCAGTGATTTCCTAGGGGTTGAAGAGGTCAATGACTAGATAGAGGAATTATTGACTAGTGGTGATGAGGTGTAAAGCACCCCAAGAAGGACATCCTACCCTCCAAAAAGGCACTAATTATGATTGAAGTTAACCTGATGCCCCTTTCCAAGTTAACTCCAGATCCCACATATCATGCATGTCAGATCCCATTAATTAAGGATATCTAAATTGATTTCCATGATTTATTGATCTCAGATCTCCACTAAATGTGGATGTCTATTTTGGAGGCACATTTGTAATTTAAGTTCACTTATAGTTAGGTTTCAGTCAACTGAGGTAGACCTCCAGTTTGAATTTTGTTTAGTTTCAGTTAACTGAAGTATATTTCAAGTTAATTGCTTTCTCACCTACATTTAGACATAAGAATAATTCTTGTTGATTGGCAAGAACTGATTGTCAACTCAAGGAGATTTTAGGGTTGCCTACTCCTTTGAGTTTCTATAAATAAGATCCTTGGGCTCATTATTTTTTTAACCTTTATTTACTATGCAAAATTGGTGTGCCATTGTTTCCAAAAAGCTTGCAAAGTTGTATTTGTTTCCTCTTGGATGAGAGTTAGTTGGTTGATTGCAATTGTGCATGATTTTGTGCCTTTTTTGTCCCAATCTTTGTAATTCATTGGAAAATCTTGAAGAAGAAAATAAAATGGCGCATGCATGTTTGATCTAAGATTTGAGTTGATCCAACATCTTGTTCTTAATATTTTATTGTTTCAATATCCTCCTTAGACAAGGATTCCTCCTCATTGGATATTTTTTCATCGATTGCTATCATTTGATGTTGTTTAAAGATCTGGATTTCAGCCTACACTTCGAGCAGGGGTTCCTCCTCCTTAGAAATCCTAATATCCATATCTTCGTACCTTGTTGTTTCTAGTACATTGTCTCCCAGCCTATACCTCGGATAGGGGTTCCTCCTCCTTGGAAAGTCTCAGATCTAACCTACTGTAAAGAGTGTTTGTTTGTATAAAACCTTATCCCAACATATATCCAAGAGTTCAAAGCCTTAGCCATATTCTATGGAGACGGCAGATTCAAGTGATCCAACCCATCCATTTCACTCTTATTCCCTCATGCTCTATTAATCTTGAGGAGGTAGGATAGTTTAGAAGTTATTTTAGTCATAGTTAAGATCTATAGAAACCGGAGAAAATATTAGCTACGACACATTTTGTTTATGCACCCTTGTGTCCTACCACTGAGTAAAAAATATAGGAACCTTAGTACCCTTTTTTACATAGAAAATCAGCAAAGAGAGATCTTCCTCTCTATAATTTGAAGAGTAGTACTATAACACTTGCAACAGTTGTTTGTTTCCAATATGCACTCCAGAGGTGCTAATTGAAATGCCAATAGATGTTATGAGAGAATTCTGAGTCATTATGAGATGTTACGGGATGTTCCGAGATGATGTTTTATTTGATGTTGTTTGATGTTGTTCGATGTTGTTCGATATTGTTCGATGTTGTTTGATTTTGTTCAGTGTTGTTTGATGTTGTTCGATGCTATTCAATGTTGTTCGATGCTTTTCGATGTTGTTCGATGTTGTTTGATGCTTTTCGATGTTGTTCGATGTTGTTCGATATTGTTTGATGTTGTTCGGGGTGTGAAATAGGTGTTAAGTCAATTTCACATGTCTACAAATGTCATCAACCTAAATAAGGAGCTTGGAGAAAAGGAGCAAAATCAAAGGGTATCTAGATCCCAAATTAAATCATTGGAATCAAGATCTATAAAATAAGAAAATAAAATATAGACAACCAAGACTAGGCATGACATTGAGGAGCTAATAAATGATGTATTTAGGACTAGAGTACCATATCTCACTAGGATAGTAGATGACTTATGGAATGTAGTTCCAACATTCAAACTCCATAGGCTAGATTCATGATATGAGCCCAAATTCAGTTGATATTAATATGAAATGGCTTCTCACAATGGTTCCAAAGAAGACCATCAAAGTGTCAAAATTATTATATGATGTGTTTGAATTTGTAAATAAAATAAACTCTATTAAATGAGAAGGTAGAAGAGCTCTAATCTCTTATTGATTCTAACATCTCTATAGACAATAGAAAATCCTTTAAAAATCATGAAGTGAAATCCTTATGTGATAAATTCTATATTAAGAAAAAATGGTCAACCTCTAATTATATGCAAGGTAACAATCAAGCCAAAGTGTCCAAAAACAAATCATCAAAATACTTAAGAAAATCATCAATCACAATGGTTGTGATTGGCACTTTTAGTTCAATCCCTCCCTTTGGGCCTATTGCACCTCCATTCACACTACCACAAGTGTCACTCCATATTTTCTTGCCTATGGTGTCGAAGCGATCTTTCTAATAGAGTTTGAACTACCCTATTTTCATGTTTCTTTGTGTAGCCTCATATGAAAACAGGATTACCAAGGAACACACTTACATGAGCTATAAATCCTTAAGGAACATTGTCTCACTACTCTCAAACACCTTAAAGCATACCAACATAGGTTGTGTTATGGCTATAAAAAAGCCTCTACACTAGAGATTTTGAGGTTGGATACCTTTTCCTTAAAGAAAATCAAAGAACATCACCCAAGATAGAGAGAAGAAAGATAAATTTGAACCAAATTGGTTGGGTCCCTATGTCATTACTTCCAAATTCAGATCCGGGGCATACAAGTTAGCCACTCATTTAGTTCATGAGCTAGATGAGCCCATGAACACTATACATCTGAAGAACTGCTATGCTTAATCCATTTAGCACTAGCATTGCAAAAAAAATATAGAAATTTTGAAAAATCCGAAAAAAATAAAAAAATCCTAAAAATAATATAGAGAAATAAATTCATCCATTGGTGAAAACCACTCCTTGTGACATCTTGGGAAAGTACCATAAAAAAAACCCGGTAAACATGCATCATGTGTAATATGAAACCACTCTACTCTATGAGAATGCATCCTTCCATATTATTCCCACCATATTTAAACCATCCCATTATATCCCTTACATTAGATTGTTTGCTCAAGTCCCTTACCCATCCATCACATTCCATCCATTTTTGTTACCCCGTTCGTATACTTTATGTACTCATGCTACCTTCCTTCATTATATTTCTCAAGTAACCAACACTTTCCCCCATTCCCATCCCTCCATCCTCCCCCATCCATCCATTTTCCTTCCTTCCATCATTTCATTTCACTTTATTCCATATCTATTCCATCCCCTTTCCTTGGTTTTTTCTTAAATGGGGGCATTCCTTTGTTGATATTTCCTAGGGAATGGTTACCGTGTATATATCCACTGGGGAATCACCTTTTCATCACCACCTATAGTCACATTTCCCCATAATTCATTCCTTGTTTAGAATCTACCCATTCACACTCCATCCCCCATTTTCCCATCCCATCCACCCATGTATTCAACATTTTGTTGGATACCAACTCATGTTTTTTGCATGCTTTTTCTTTCTTGATTGCTTATCTTTTTCTATGTATGTCTATGTTTGTTTCTTCTTTATTTTTTCCTTTTTTGCATCTAGTCCTAATGTTCAATCTATCACACCATCATGATCACCCTCATCCTTCATATGATTGTGCCTATGACAATGTGTCTATTGGATCACTATATTATTTGCAACTTCTTTGTATATGTGTTTTTCCATATGCACATGGTGCATCATCATCGTGATACCTTATATCATGGTGCATAATGTTAAGTGTTATAGTAAAATAAAAGGTTTCTCAGGGCATGTAAAGTTACTTTGAAAATATATCTTCATCATCCATTGTATCCTTTATTATTATACCATCATTTATCTATACCTCAAATCATGTGGCATTCGGTTGCATTACATCCTTTTGAGATATCATCTAACATATACATCTATATAATCCAGTTCAATCATCTTAGAGACATTAATCAAAATGTCAAATCCTTAATCCATCATCAATCCTATATCCATGGAATGTATTTCATCCCAACATGATTTATCTCAAGTCATCTTTTATCCTTTATGACACGTCTTTGTATTATCATTTATCTTTTCAAGAGACCTATTAAGGTCCATTTTCCCAACAATTATCTCAAGGGGGCATCACTTCCACCATCATCCTTAAGCGACCGAGGTAAATTTCCATCAAAGCTTCACTTCATCGCATCCTAATTTTTTTCTTCTTCAAGACACAATTTCATTTTAATGGTGTTGTATCAAAGAGAGACAAAATGTAGACACCTAGAAATTTCCCTAGCATACCTAGTCCTTATAATCTAGTCAATTCCTTCACCTAGTTCTATTTGACAAAACATATCACCTACTCTAGTATTTTTTACCTAACATCTGTCACTTAAATAAATAATCATATTATTCAATTGATCCCTCTTTTCCATCTCACCTCACAATAAATCAATAAATAATTACATATTCCACCTATTTTTCATCTCACATAGTTAAAATAATTAAATAAAACTAATTAATTATGTATATATTCCCTTAACACACTCCAAGAATAAAGGGTGCCTAAGAACACTTGTCCTTATGGTTTCATTATTCTCTCAACCCAACCCAAGAATATAGCCCTCCTAGATGCATGTGTCCCGTATTTCCCTCATGCTCACAATGAATTACTAAATTTAATAAGTTCATCATAGTCGTTCACAATCTAACAACCTCCATCTCCATCTCCACCCTCCATTCTCTCCTTGAACCTAAGGAAATCCTCTCAACCATTCTCCACCATTGATATCACCATCAAATCTTGGTAATCCATTCCCCCTTCCAAAAATCTATAAATCCAACCATATTTTCCTTCATTCCAATCAGTCATTACTTTATGCTAGGTACATGCTCTCAAAACATGTATCTAAAATCAAGGAACAAATCAAAACACAATGGATTTTATGGTAGCTTTTGATTTTATTGCTTATGTTATTGTCTTTTTTGAATTTCATCATGAGCTCTATCTACAATTTTTGCTTCGTTTGAAGTAGGAACTTGATGTTTGTTTGTTTCTGTTTACATTTCAAATCTTTGACATTATAGTGACACTTTTCATAATCATGTTGTCCTATATTTTTCCTTGCCTATATAAGCAATGTTTCTCTTGTACAATATGTAGAGGTCATTGTATTCATTGTATAATTGATTGAGTATTCATTTCTTGCTACTTTTTTGTGGAAGGTTGCTTTTTATTTTGTAGGTGATCTTGGTTGCTTGAGTTTGTTATGTGACTCTTAATTTGTGTTAAAAAAATTACCGATTCCCCCATAATTTTGTTAGATCCATGAAATATAAACTCTTATAAAAAAATAAATGAATTTGTTTAATATGGACATAAAACACAATTTTTAAAGTTGCACCTCCTATGGATTTCACATTCAATGCTTGACATTTCACTTTTTTTAATGTCACTTTATATATTATTGATTGTAGATGTGACCAGGAATAATTTCTTCTACCATTTGATATTTACTCTCTTCCTTAATGGAAATGATAATCTTCTTGGTTGGCAATGGCTAAAACCAAAGTGTGGGAAGTTTTCTTTGGGTATTGTAGAAGGGGTGTGGGAAGAGAGCACAATCATAGTCAATTGGAGGTACAAAAACATCATTGTCCAAATTGTGGGTAGGTGGTGCAAGAAATTATAAAGCATTTGCACAAGGGGAGCCACTACAACATTAATAACAAAAGTTTGAGTACATAGAATTGTTGATGAAGAATACAAGCCCTCCAGAACTAAAAATCTATTTCAAAGCAATAAGAGGCTCTATGTGTTTATGAGATACAAGTAGATGTGACAACTATTGTCTCCTATGTGTTAAAATCCTTCTTACCTTTAAATAATATTTTAATTTCAAATAAAGTGCAAAAAAATGTTCAATGGATGATTTTAAAATTGTTCAAAAGATTGAATAATCAACGCTAACATGTGAAGGTGAAAAAGTTAATGGGGGAAATGTTTAAATTCATGCACATACTTGTTTACCTCCAATTTTTTTTTTTTGTTTTGTTACCATGGCAATGTGTCACAACACATCTAATAGATATTTTTAACCAATTAAGATAAACATCCAAGTCACACTGTTTTAAAAGTCATGGAAAGTTTAGTAATATGTTTTATAGAATTTTTAAAGTAGTATTAAAATATTTCAAAATAGTTGAAGTATTTTAGGTGGTTGAAAAGTAAGGTATTATTTTGGTTCAATTTATTGGTTCACAATCTTATATGATTGGCTCATGAATTTATCAAAGTTTTAAGTATAACTTTAAGTAGAAAATTTTAAAAACGATCACTTTGTGTATACATTGGTAACAACTCGTAAGAGTTCTAATATTTATAGTAACGAGAAAGTGACATCTTGGGAGGAACATCCTTCACTCTAATAAATTAGTTAACTTCTAATTTGGTGGTTCCGTGTTCTTTATTGCTTTGCTAGCAATTTAAAGCCACCTACTATAGCATTGTTTTTTACAACTTAGACTATTTTCTTTAAATCTCTTCATTATATGAGGGGATGAATTTGTTTTTCATCAATTATAATCTACAAATGAACAAGACTAGCTCCAAAATCAACAAATCAACATTTTGAATAACCATGTTTAGTTTTTTTTTAATGCTTTGGCCTATAGCTTCATTTGCTATGTGTTTTATTCTAAATCTCCAAAATTACTATAATAATAAAATATTGCAAGAAAATATAAACTTTCTTTAAGTTTAATTTTAGGTTAATCAAATGAAATATATTCATCTAAACACCAATTAATCTAGATGGATTAATGACACTTTTGTGGGTCAATGTAATTCTAAATTAAATGTGAAATTAGGAAAATTAAATACAATAGATATAATTGAAGAATGAGTATCTTTAATGAAGATCTTAAAACTAGTTTTATGCCACCTTGAAATTGACATCTCGTTGTCTATGTAATGCCTCAAGTTTTACTCTAGACCTTTGCTCTATCTGGGGTCAAGTACATGCATGTAAGTCATGGGGTATATCAATATGTGTGTTGCAAAGCTTAGAAGAATTTTTTGCAATGTGTGGATTGTGTTCGAGGTACAAAGCAAATTGGAAAGTGCAAGTTGCAAGGTTTCATGCTACAAGAAGCCATTTTTTCACATATAACAATCGGGCCCACAATAGTTGTTATGTTTTGCCTACAAGTTCATACACTCAATGTAGTCCCCATTTGCACCCAACATCCCTACTTCCATACTATACCTTCTACCCCTTTATACATTTTAACACACAACATTAAAGCAAAACACTTTGCAAAAGATTATTTATATTCCCCTCTATTAACCGTGCCTATAAAAAACAATAAACAATGCTCCTTTGCTTGTTCATAATGCTACCAACTTTTTAGCAAGATCTTTTGTTGAGAAGGACTTATGAATTTTGTTGATCAATGTAATTTTTGTTTAATCTTTGACCTTCAAATAAGACAAAGTTCATTTAAAATAAATAAATGATTCTCATGAATTAAATGAAAGACTTATAAAATTATGTTTTCACTTATTTTATACTTTTTCTCCAAGATTCCTTTCACTTTAACATTAAATAAGTCTTCACCAAATAAAATACATGTTAGTATGATATCAACTCTTTTGATAAATTCTCAAGCTTAATATATTCACTCCAATAAATATTGTTTACTTACTATATCGAAAATAAATAAAACAAAACATTTTCGATTACCACACCCATATTTCCTTATGAACAAATATTTATAGCATTGTTGGGCTTTTCAAGCACAACCGTTGAGATAGCGTTATCATTTTTTCCCCTTCTTTAGACAACCCTATACTAAATCCGTCTTCCTTAAGGGCAAGAGAACACAGGGTAATATGAATTCTATCTTAGGCTGAAACGAATTTCAATACAGTGATATGCCAATGCTTTCACATGAAAATTACAAATTAAATTTCAGTTAAGCACAAAATTCAACAGTAGTACCCAACAAATCCATCAATAGCAGACACACACGATGTAAATCTGCACTGACAACTTATATGATAGACATACAGGAGTACATAACATGGCTACATTTTCACATTACAGGCAACTCTGATATATAGGCATTCCCACCTAAAATAGGCAAGCGCAATGGGCAACATGAATAATCTCTTTTCTTCTGGAACTGTTCTATCTCGATCTTGAAATTGCTTCCTCGGATGTCAGTACTTATAATAGCTATTGCATCCTTGGCCCATTTCCGGAAAAATTATTTGTGTAACTCTACTTTGATATAATATGTACTGATTTTATATACTAAATAGCTCTGATTCAAGTCACCTCCCATTACCGAAATCATGTAGCCAATGTTTCCTCCTTAGGAAGCTACAGTTACATCTGTTACAAAATCATCCAATCCCGTACTGCCTTTAATAACACGCCTTATGGGAAAAGTTTTGGTAGCTTCTTGTTTTACGTTGCCTGCAACCATAGCTGGCTTTTGTCGGTCATGTTTTGCTAGCTTAGTAGCTTTGTCTTTTAATTCTTGACTGCTACAAGATGAGCCATGTTGCTGGGCTTTTGTTTTGTTCTTACCTCCATTTCCAGAATTGCAGTTATAGCTGTTTTTATCCATAACCTCATCACTGTTGATTGCCTCATGAACTTTTTGTACCACCACCGTTTCTTCAAAATCATAGGACACTTTCTTGTCTTCAACCATGTCCCTGTTGCCTCCTGTAAAAGTTTCTACATCTGGTCCACCATCGATATCGTCCTTCTTCCAAACTACTGGCATCAGAATGGAAATATTTGCAAGGACATTCTCCTCTGGACCCAATACCTGATCAGATTGTAATAATGCAGTTTCCCTTGAAGGTAACTTGGCACTTTTCCCACAGATTTCTTCAGTCGAAGATTGTTCTTTCCCTTTCTTGGGTCCGTCATAATCCTCTTCTGATGAAGAATTTATTTTTCCAATGATGTCTACGACATCTATTTCAGATGCCTCACTATTTCTACGCTTAGCTTTTGACTGCTTTCCACTTGGCTTCATAGAGGTTTCCTTCTTCTGATTCTTTTTTGGGTTTAGATTGCTTTCTGTTGACTGAGAAGTTTTTCCCTTCTTATTTCTGTTTGTATGCTTTTCAATAAAGCCATTTTTTTTTATATCTTGATTCAAAGTATCCTTACTAGCTTGAAGAGGACCAGCATTTAAATCTGTACCAGCGTTGGTGTTCTTCCTTCCAAGTTTTGGAGACTTTGCACGTGTCAAAGGTATCTACAACGATCATTAAATGCTTATTAGACTGAAAATATTCACTATTTGCAGCATACAGAGGAAACGAAACAAAATTTTGTTATCACCCTCAGGCACTACCATTCATTCTACAAAATTTGCAGCTAATATGTAAAAATTGAACTGCAAGTCCATTTTGAAATATTACTAGGAAAGGAGTGTTACACTTAATAAAATCATTAAAATAGCAAGAGAACAGTAGTCTGCACCTTTTTTATTTCTCTTTTTGGTGGTGCTGATTCTTTGTAGAAACTAGGCATGGGACTGGCTTGGAAATTGAGGCTTTTCCGAAATTTTCTAATTTCAGCCTCCATTTCATCCTGTATATGGAGACCAAGGAATACATATGAGCAGCAAGCTAGAAAGCCAAACAGAAGACATGTTCAGCTCAAAACTAAGTATATCATCATATTCACCATCATCTAAAGTTAAATTGAAAAAGGGAGGCAGTTATACAATGGTAACACGTGTTCTCCGGGGACGTGTCCCCTATGATCTATAAACTACGATGACTATGCCACACACAAGTAGTGAACAACAGATATAGCTAGTCTTTGAATGTGAATAAAATGATTGAAATACTTAAGCCAAGAATTAAAAGACAAGAGACAATATGAGAGATTTGGACACTGTAACAACGAGACCAAGATACCTTAGAGAAACCCCTTTTGGGTAAAAACTCAAGCTAAATGTGAATATACACCCACTTGGTGCTCAAAATGGCTTCCAGGATTGATAGCCCCTTGGGCCTTCTACAGAGCTCCAACATTGTGTCTTAACTCCCCAAGAACCAAACAAACACTCCCAGATGATCTCTCTGCCCTTACAACTTCTATCACAGTCATGAACATGAGATAATACAAGAGAAAATCCTACTAAAAATCTCCCAACCAAAATAATTAAGACATATAAGCATACATAATTTGACCATAAAAATTATAGACTCCCCTATCATCTAGAAGTTATAACAACCACCAAAGGAGAAGAGAAAGAGGGAAACATTAGTGATCTAGAATGTCACTAGAATCACACAACTGAGCATGACAAATTTGCCACTTCCACCAGAGAGGTGTTCTTGCATTTGCCACTTCTATCAAGGAGTAATCACACATTCACTGCTTCTACCCATGGGAAATCATGCATTTGTTGCTTCCACTAGGGGGCGATCATGCATTTGTTGCTTCCACTAGGGGGTGATCATGCATTTATTGCAGTTATATTGAACTCACCATGGTGGATGATGAATTCACTGCAGTAGATGACAAATTTACCATGATGGTTAGATCTTCACCACCTATACAAACAAGCAATTTTGGTAAAGTAGGCAAAACACTCACTTGTTTTTTTTGGAGGGTATCATATCATCCACAAGATCGTTTTGCTACCCAATACAGGGGCATGAACCTTAGGCAGAAACCTCTTCGACTGAGAGCCAAGGACCCATCCATTCGCCAAAATCAACCAGGGCATGACCCTTGCTTCACTCTTTATGGTGTCATGGCCTTGCACTCAGCACGACTTAATCCCTAGTGGGCATATTCAGAATTTCAGAAACATTCAACTTCACCAGCAGACCAAGAGCCCATAGACATACAATTTTGAAGATCTTACCACAAGCCAAACTTGCACATGGATGTCTCATACAACACTTGGGTTGTCCTTTGTCCAAAAACATACCAATGAGTACAGAAACCAAATCCACTAAGGATCACACCTTCCCAATTAGGGAGGTTTTGATCTCCAAAAGCTTCAAGACTCGACAATGATGGTGGAAGAACCCTTCAACTAATGACAAATGTGCCATCTTGTCTTGGACCACAATACAGACAAAAAAACAAAATTCGGTACACCTATATCTCCAACTGTCCAGATGATACAATGAAAATTTATTTGAACATGGAGTAACATTTTCAATATTAGTTCTCTCCAAAAGAACTCATGTTGCCACTCATCTTCCCATGAAGATTCAAGATCTCAAAAAGACTTTTTCTTGCCATGAAGAACGTACAATATGAAAGATTTGACATTCTTGATGACCCACTATATATTCCCTCTCCTAGAGAAGAGGCCTTTTTGGTCAATCAGTAGGAGCTGCCCAAGACAACGCAAATATCCACAAGAGCAACATCTACCACAATCTCATCAACTTTAGAATCAATAGCAAACTTCAATATACATTGCTTATAAACAAGCATTTGTGTCTTTCTTAATCCAACCCAAACCATAGGGCTTAGGGTTGAAAAGTTTTCAAACCAAGTCTATCTACTTTGTACAATCAAGTTAGTTTGTGAGCATGAATCAAACAAAGTGTCAACCTTAACACTGCTAACATTGATCTTAATGTTCAATAATGCTTCTCGATCCATCAAACCAACATTTTTAGTAATGTAGTTAAAGTGAGATCCATCAAATCAACTTCAGCAGTGCATTCAATCTTCATTACCATCTTATTTTCAAGTGAGATATTAGCATCCTTTTACCATTTTTCTTTTGAGTTCTTTTTCTGAATTAAGCTTCCAACAAGATGATTTTTCATAACCATCCTTACCACAATGGTCACAATGTACAAATGTCTTCTTGGTGCTAGCGGAACTTACCTTCTTGTCCTTATTAGCTTCAACTTCATTAAAATTGGAAAAGGACGTACCCACATCTATCTCAAGATAGTGAGCATGTGAGCATACCTCTTCTATGTCAATGAATTTAGAAAGAAAAATGGGCCTATGGAGATGACTATGAAGACCACGTATATATTTCATTGGTACTTCTTCCAACACATCTTTACACATTTGAATAGCCCTTCTACCAAATTCACTATTGGATTCTTGTACACTTTGACTTTACTTTTGTTTAAGACATTCCATACCCTTTTCTTCCTTATGACATATTGGATAGAGTTGCTTTCTAATTAATTGTTTAAAATGCTTCCAAGAACTTATAGAAGTCCTTTTCATAGCCATGGAATATGAGAAACTTTCAAACCAACACAAAAATGTTTTGCCAACCTTAGTCAAGCAAATGAGATCTTTTGATCTAAAGTGCAAGTATGATGCTGAAGTATACCCTAAGTTGAGCAATCCAATTGTCAAGTTTCTCTGCATCAGCATCTCTTTCAAATGGTGGCATCTAAATCGTGGCCTCAAACTTGAATAGAGACCTGTTTGGAAGACTCTTCATTTTCTTACAACCCTCCTTCATTGGAATCAGGTTTGTCACCATCAAATCTTGCCAAGGGGACTTCCATTAAGTTTTTTGTGTCTCCAACGATTGAGACAAACTTGCAATGGAATTCTCCATCTCTTAGAATCTTGCTTCAGCATCTACATAATATCCTTCTTCCATGCTTCTCAACTCCATCTACTTGTGGGATTCAATGCCTCTTTACAAATGGTTGAATATTCTCTCCACTCAATCTAGTTGCGAATCTCCTCCTGCCATCCTTCTCAACTCCATCGACTTGTGGGATTCAATGTCTCTTTACAAATGGTAGAATCTTCTCTCCATTCAATCTAGTTGTGAGCACAAATCTACAAAACTCTCACAACATATCTCCCAAAAGGAACGAACTTGCTTTGGTACCACTTGATCCACAAACTTGGATGGCTATTGCACACATTTGTAGTCAACAATAGATATGATTAGCCTTAAAATGTGAGAGCAAAATGACTAAATACTTCAGAAAATGAATTGAAAGACAAAAGACAAGATGAGAGATTTAGAAACCATAAGAATGAGACCAAGGTACCTTGGAGAAACCCCTTGTGGGTATAAGTGCTAGCTAAATGTGAGTATACAGTCAATGCTAAACCCCTTGGGCCTTCTAGAAAGCTCCAAAAATGTGTCTAATTACCAAGAACCAATCAAACACTTTCAATTATTTCTCTACCCTTATAACTTCTAACTTAGTCGTGAACATAAGAGAATACAAGAAAATAGCTCCCCACCAAGAAAATTAAGACTTAAGCATGCAGAATTCAAACATAAACATGATATATATAAACTCCCCTAACACCTAGAAGCTGGAATGACCATCAAAAGAGAAGAAAAATTGTAGAACATCAATAGAATCACACAACTAAGCATGATGTGTTTGTCGCTTCTACCTAAGAGTTATTCTTGCACTTGCCACTTCCACCAAGGTTTGTTCTCACATTCACCATGATCATAGTAAATTTGATGCAATAGATGATGAATTCACCATAGTAATTATGTTTTCACCTCTTGTACAAACTGATGCTTTCACCAAAGTAGGCCAATTAATCTTGAAAATCTTCTCACACACCAAAACCTGCACATTGATGTCCCATACCACCTTGACCATTTCCCAACATACAAGAAGTTATCCTCTATGCAAAAACATAGCAATTAGTACAAAACCCAGATCTATTACACATCACCCAAGGTGCTTATGGCATTTTGGTATGAGTGAAAGGACAAGGGGATGAGGAGAGAATGTACCCACACTATCCCCTTTTTTCTGTATTTTTTGGGGATGACCCAAGGATGCCTTCTCAACATGGGGGACATCTCCTTGAGTATTCCGCACAAGGGAGACCCCAAGGGGAGGCCAAGACATATCCAACATCTCAATGACATCCCATGTAACATCTTAGTTTTCACTTATAAAAAACATTCAAAAAATTTTAATATTAAAATTCCCTAGAGATTGTGTGGAGGCCCCTCTTTAACATAAAAACTTAGATTTTATTCCTAATTGCCCTAGCCCAGTATCATTTTCATGTTTTCATTTGAATTTTCGGATTTTTGTTTTTGCAAGCAAGAAGAGAGTTCAAGAAACAAAAAGCTAAAGAGAGGTGTAGGAAAACAATGAAAAACAAAGGAGAAAGAAGAAAGAAGTGGTAAAGGAGGAGGAGGAAGGAAAGTAACACATTAGATTTTTGTGTTTGCTTTTTTCGTTTTTGTTGAATTAAGGTAGCTTCGGTCATATATAAATGATGGTTGAATATATTCAACATCATCTTTATATATATCGAAATCGCTAAATCCCAAGTATATATTTTCGATCTGCAATTAGAGATTATTACTTGCAGATTATTGGCTTTACATGTTCTTCATTGAATCTCGATCAAGTATCATTTTCGGTGATCACTTCCAGATCAAATATTATTATTTATTTGTGCATGTTAAGTTCAGATCAAACTTGTAAATATATATACGATTGTTAAAGTAACTAACACCGATTAGTAATCAGGTAGTTAGTTAAGACGGAGTGGCACAAATAATGGGACACGTCCCATGAGCGGACGTGTCTCCACTTTGTGGAGACATGTATGCTCATGGGACGTGTCTCCCATTAGATATTTAATATTGTTCCAATCCTCATTTTGAAGACATCAAAATCAATATATGTTTTGCACTTGAGGATCGAATATCCGTAAGACAAAATCAGACTTAGAAATTTAAATGATACATACATCCAAGATTTAATTTGACATCAACTTCAGAATTTCAAGTTCATTATTCTGTTTATAATCTGATCGGTTTAATCTACATTAACATGGTATCAGAGCCACGTTGAGAAAGATCCAATTAAATCCAGATATCAGATTATTGAAAATAGTATTTTCTCTTGAAATCGCAAACACATTTCATTCTTCATAATGTCAAGTGTAATTAGATTCGAGGATCGTCTTGAAGGTGCAAACAACTTTACTTCATGGAAATTCAGAATCATGATGATTCTGAAAGAAAATAAGTTAGACTCATTTGTGAAAGAAAACAAGATAGAACCAGAAAATGATCTAGAGAAATCTCAATGGATTGAGAAAGATGAGAAAACTATGAAAATTATAGTAGATGCAGTTAGGGACCATATAGTACCTATTCTATCTAAACATGAGAATGCATATCAAATGTTTAAATCCCTTGAAAGCACCTTTGAAATAAACAACACCAGTAGGACCCTTGCTCTAAAGAGGCAACTTAATCATGTTCAAATAAACAAGGGAGAATCTATTAATGCATATTTTATGAGAATCAATGAACTAAGAAATCAACTGTCAACAGTAGGATATCAAATTGATAGCAAGGAGTTAACACTAATAGCTCTAGGTGACCTACCAAACTCATGGGAGTCATTTGTTCAAGGAATAAGTGCAAGATCAAAAATCCCTAAATTTGATAGGCTAAGAATAGATTGCTTACAAGAAGAAACAAGACTAATGACAAAAGAGAACAATCAGAAACCCATAGATGAGGATATTCATGTGCTAAACACAAATTCTCATAAGAAAGGTAAGAAGAAAAACTTCAAGAGAAAGAAGAATTCTTATGGAAAGGGATCATTCAAGAAAAGGAAAGACATCACCCAAATACAATGTTTCAAATGCGATCAATATGGACACTATGCAATGAAGTGCCCTGATAGAACAAAACAACAAGCATCCTTTGCTAAAGTTGGAAAGACAAATACAAAATATGATTCTGAGAAATTTGTCTTCTACTCAGCATTATCAAGCCAAGTATCAAACAAAGTCAACAACTGGTTAATTGATAGTGGTTCAACAAGGCACATCACAGGGTTCAGAGAACACCTAGATACTATGATAGAAGAAACTGACGAAGAAGTAACTATTGGGGATGATTCTGCACATCCAGTAAAGGGTGTTGGAACTTGCACCATAAATTTGAAGTCTAGCCTCTCTCTACAACTCATCGGAGTATTGTTTGTACCAGGAATAAAGAGGAATCTAATATCCATTTCTGCTCTTGAATACAACGGATATAGGGTTACCTTTATGGATGGTAAAGTTCTAGCATGGCCAAAGAACTCCACTATAAAGAAAGCACAAACTATAGGTATAAGACAAGGATATCTCTACAAACTGTGCACTGACTCTAAACAAGCTCTTATTCATGAGACCTCTGATTCAAATGAAATTTGGCATCGAAGATTAGGACATATTCATTTCCGTGCCCTACCTTCTGTAGAAAAATTAGTATAAAGATTGCCCAAACTAAAACAAATTCATGAAGGAGCATGCAAAGGGTGTGCCCTAGGGAAGAATACAAAGGGGACCTTCCAAAATAGTTTGAGTAAAACCAGAAATGTATTAGAACTAGTACACTCTGACTTATGTGGACCCATGTCTGTACCCTCCAAGGCAGGATTCTTGTATTATGTGATATTTGTAGATGACTTCTCTAGGAAGACTTGGATATATTTTCTTAAATGTAAAGAGTCGATAGAAATCCTTAAAAGGTTTAAGGAGTTCAAAGCTCTTATAGAAAACTTTTCCAGGAAGAAAATCAAAATACTAAGAATAGATAATGGGAAGGAATACACCTCAGAAATCTTTAAGGAATTTTGTGTAAATGTTGGGATTAAGAGGGAGTTTACTGTAGCCTACAATCCTCAACAAAATGGTGTTGCTGAGAGGAAAAATAGAACTATTGTAGAAGTTGCTAGAGCAATGTTGTTCGACCAAAACATAGAAACTTCATTTTGGGCAGAAGCCTCTAGGACAGCTGTCTACATTCAAAATAATGTCCCCACTGACATCTAGATAACAAGACTCCTGAAGAAGCATTTACTGGTGTAAAACCTGACATAAGTCACTTAAGGATCTTTGGTTGCCCTGTCTACATTCATGTACCTAAAGAAAAGAGATCCAAATTAGAACCTACTGGAAAGAAAGGGATATTTGTGGGCTATAGTGAAACCTCAAAAGCTTACAGAATATACATATCCGGACAGAAACAAATTGAACTAAGTAGAGATGTCATCTTTGAGGAAGACATTGCTTTCAAAAGGGCAAAGAGTTCTAATGAGATAGAAATTCAAGATTCTCCTAAAGTCATGGAGGAGGATCCTGCTCCTGAGATTCAAAGGGAGTATCCTGAAGAAATCATAAATGAAAACCAAACTGCTCCATAAGAGAATCCTAATAACAACAGCAAGAGGAGACCACTTTGGGCTAGAAAGATGATTAAGGAAGCTGGGAATCATACAACACTCAAAGGAACTTTTAGAGAAAGTAAGAGACCCAAAAGATTCTCAAGCTATGTTGCCTTAATGAATGAGATCATTAGTTCAGAACCAACTAGTGTTACATAAGCTCTCAAGCATCAAGTGTGGAAAGATGCGATGACGGAAGAGTATCAGTCCATTTTGAAAAATGATGTATGGGATATAGTACCTAGACCAAAAGAGAAATCTGTTGTCTCTTCCAAATGGCTCTTCAAAATCAAACATGTTGTTGATGGCAGTATAGAGAAACACAAGGCACGTTTTGTGGCCAGAGGGTTCTCACAAAAGGAAGGTATTGATTATGAAGAGACATTTGCACCTGTTGCCCGGTACACCTCTGTGAGAGCAGTAATAGCTATTGCAGCAGCTAAAGGCTGGAAGATCCATCAAATGGATGTGAAAACTGCCTTCCTAAATGGGACCATTGAAGAAGAAGTCTATTTAGAGCAACCTGAAGGTTTTGTGATACATAAAGCAGACTCACATGTATGCAGATTGAAGAAAGCTCTATATGGACTTAAACAGGCTCCCAGAGCCTGGTATGAAAGAATTGATAGCTATCTTTTGGAACTAGGATTTTCCAAGAATGATGCAGATCCAAATCTCTATTTTAAAGTAATTAAAGGTGATATGCTAATACTAATTTTATATGTTGATGACCTGTTAATAACAGGAGAAGATCACCTTATTACTCAATGTAAAAAGGACCTGGCTTCAGAATTTGACATGAAAGACTTGGGCATTTTACATTACTTCCTGGGGTTAGAAGTCTGGCAGAAATCAGATGGTATCATCCTAAATCAAGGAAAGTACACCATTGATATTTTGAAAAATTTGGAATGTTAGACTGTTGACCCATGTCTACACCTATGGAAACCAACTTACACAAATTGAAAGAAGCAGCAACAGAATCAAAATTTGCAGATCCTACTCTCTATAGACAGATAATTGGATCATTAATGTACTTGGTTAAAACCGGACCAGATATTTGCTATGCAGTGAATGCCCTAAGCCAGTTTATGTGTGAGCCAAAGGAAATTCACCTTGTTGTTGTGAAGCATATATTGAGATACCTTCAAGGTACTATTGGATATGGTCTTAAATACAAGAATGACAACCTAGACTTACATGGATACTCTGATTCAGATTGGATTGGAAGTGTAACCGATCAGAAAAGCACATCAGGATGTTGCTTCAGTTTAGGATCAGCTATGATCTCTTGGATCAGCAGGAAACAGTCCTCAGTGGCACAAAGCTCAACAGAAGTTGAATATATTGCAGCCTCTATGGGAGCAAGAGAAGCAGTATGGCTTCGGAAATTGCTTGTGGGATTATTCGGCGAATCCTTGAATCCTACTATTATCCACTATGACAATCAAAGTTGCATTAAGCTTTCAGTGAATCCAGTATTCCATGATAGATCAACATATAGAGATTCCTTACCACTATGTGAGAGACATGGTAGAAAGAAATGTGATCTAGTTGGAGTATATTAGTACAAATGATCAAACAGTAGACATTCTCACCAAGCCTCTCTCCAAAGTTAAAGTTGAACACTTCAGGAAGAAACTTGGTATGGTTGAAATGTAAATTATTATTGAGATTGAGATTCAAATTGTTTATTTTGTACTAATGTATTTAAAAGATGTTTAATGTGTAAACTCTTTTGTCATGTGTGTGACTCCATGACTTTATGGGCCCTCTCTCCCTCTGTGTACATTGTTGAAAGGTGACGATCTTTCTAATAATGAACACTTGTATTTGACATTGTAAAATGACAACTCTATAATGATTAGTTGCACTATCATGATAGATATCATGTGACTTGATATCTGTGGATATGTCATGATAGTATCTCGTGGACATTTTGATAGATATCATGAGACTTGATATCAGTTGAAGATCATTATGATCCTTATGGGATAATCATGGTGGATAAATGTATCCGTGGATATGCCATGATTTATTATGGTAGACATCATGAGACTTGATGTCAGTGCACATACCATAATGAAGATGTGTTATGAAGAATGTCATGTGACTTGACACTTTTAGAAGCATACCATATCTCCTGATATCACGAGTAAGGTGATATCACTATATACTTGGTTAGAGTCATCTTCCCTAGCTAAGAGGGAGTTTTGAATTAAGGTAGCTTCGGTCAGATATAAATGATGATTGAATATATTCAACATCATCATTTATATATATCGAAATCGCTACATCCCAAGTATATATTTTTTATCTACAATTAGAGATTATTACTTGCAGATTATTGGCTTTACATGTTCTTCATTGAATCTCGATCAAGTATCATTTTCGGTGATCACTTCCAGATTGAATATTATTATTTATTTGTGCATGTTAAGTTCAAATCGAACTTGTAAATATATATACGAGTGTTAATGTAACTAACACCGATTGGTAATCGGGTAGTTAGTTAAGACAAAGTGGCACAAATAATGGGACACGTCCCATGAGCAGACGTGTCTCCACTTTAGATATTTAATATTGTTCCAATCCTCATTTTGAAGACATCGAAATCAATATATGTTTTGCACTTGAGGATCGAATATCAGTAAGACAAAATCAGACTTAGAAATTTAAATGATACATACATCCAAGATTTAATTTGACATCAACTTCAGAATTTCAAGTTCATTATTCTGTTTATAATCTGATCGGTTTAGTCTACATTAACGGTTTTTTGTACTTTTTTGAAATTTCAAATACTTGCCCGTAGCTGCAAATGCTTTCATGTTTCCTTGTTTTGTTTTCAAACTTTTAAAGTTGTTACAAACTTACATACCTCATGTTGGAGATTTTCAAACCTCGAAACCTTACAAATTTTAACATGTTCAAACCTTCAAAACTCTTTTTTTAACTTGTTCAAACTTGCAAGGCTGTTGTTTTTTATTGCTTTTGGCATGCAAAAATTTTCGAGTTTTTTAGTTGTTGTGTATTAAAAAGATTGTTTTTTATTATATAAGTAGGGGTTAGGGCCTTGATCCTGTACAAAAACAGCAAAACAATCCAGAGAAAACAACAACCGGACAAGAACAACAAAACAGAGAAGACAGCCAAGGAAACAACATCAAGGGATAGGGCCCTGATCCCGTACAAAAACAGCAAAACAGTCTAGAGCAAACAGCAACCGGACAAGAACAGCAAAACAAAGAAGATTGCTTTTTTGTATTAAAAAGATTGTTGATTTTTATATTCGTATTGTTTTTTTGTTGTTTTTTTTTTGGTATCTATTCACTAGCAATGATGACCTTCATTATGATATTGCTATCAGGATTCAACCATGTAGTTTCGAGTCAAACTCATTGACCCATGTTTCATGAGTAGTGGTTCACAAGAACCTATCTCTCATGATAATGAATGGTCCACTTAGCACTCATTGCATCTAGGTGATGCTCACAAAGGTGAAGCACTGGGTTAAGCACGCTTGAGCTAGAGTAGTACTAGGATGGGTGACCTCCTGGGAAAGCCCACTGCTTCACCTCTGTGAGCATCACCTAGATGCAATGAGTGCTCAGTGGACCATTCATTATCATGAGAGATGGGTTCTTGTGAACCACTACTCATGAAACATGGGTCTATGAGTTTGACTCGAAACTACACGGTTGAATCCTAATAGCAATATCATAATTTGACACGCTGTGGAAAATACCTCCTACTTATCAATGATGACCTTCATTTAGGTGATGAATTTGAGAGAACTATGGATCAAAACTCACATTTGAGGAGAGGGATAAGATGATCAAATATTTTCAAGGGGGCATCACTACACCAACGGTTTCACTACATCACAAAATTCAAGTAGACCACCTGCATTTTCAATGTTTGAGGTGAGTCTAATGGAATCAAGGGGGAAAGAGTAGGCCATAGGGTCATCATTATCAAAACCAATTATAAATATGTTCAATTTCCAAACAAAGGATGATGTAAGGTCATTGACAATTTCTAGTTTGGTAATGGTATTCATGTTCATGTTGTTCAATCTCCTTATTGCAAGGAGCTTATCACCAAGGTAGGAAAAATTGGTAGTGGTTATGTGGGGTCCTAGTGAGATTACATTGAGAGCTACTCTCTTAGAAAAAATCTATTTCAAGGTTAAACTATTGATGGAGGAAAAGAAGGCCAAATGGATATACATTGGGATGGATATATGTAATGTCCCCTTCTAGCTAGACATCAGTTGTCAGTGGGATTAGCCTATCATTCTGACCCTCATAGGCTAATGGGTTTGGACAGAGGGTCCTTTGAGGTAGATACTTGGTCAGTTGATGACATTACTCTTCTCTAGAGCTCAGTTGGTTCAAGATTGGCCTTCGTTTGGTGTTTCAGGACTCAATTTCACTCACTATTTATAGTAAGTCATCAGGTCATGGGAGTCCAGGGTTACTATGTATAGTAGGGCACCTGAACATGATGTGTTGGTAGTGTCGATACCATAGTTTAGTTGGTTTGAAGAAATAAGGTGCATTGCACAAGTTATAACGTTTAATTATTATTAGAGGTGACTTTAATAATAATTAATATCATAAGTTTATAAAATAACATTATATTTGCACTTTATGTCTAATGGGTCATGGAGACATTAAAAGGGGGCCATTTTATAATCAATGACTTGGGTGCCAACTTCAAGACATTATTTTAATATTGCTAAAGTGCAAACTTATTAAAATTTAAATGATCAAAAAAAGCAAAATTAGGGATCAACCTCCTTGAAGAAAGTTTATAAGGAGCCAAAGTGAAAATCGATACATCCATTTTGAGCATTTGATAATTGTCTTTTATGATTTTTTTTGGCATGGGAGGAGAGAAACCAAGGGTTTCTGCATTTCCAAAGCTTCTAGACATTGGATAACGTTCATTCTTCATTGTTCGTGCTTTATGAGGTTGTGCAACATCAGCTGAACTTAGCCTATGTGATTTGGTTTCATTTAGAGGCCAATATTGTGCAGATTGGAGAAGTTTATCAAGGGTTTTCAAGCAAGATTTTCCATTGTGAAAGCTAAACATATCAAGAGATGCATTTTGTGATTCCTAGCACACATCCCAAGGCCATACCATCTGATTTTCTCCCAACTGTACCAGCAACCAGCCTAGGCGTGTGAACTTCTAGATGAAACGCTTGCCTTTTTGACTGATTTCTATTGCATCATGGGCGGCTACATCCTTGGAGGCATTTCATAAGGTTTTTGAGGTGGAGAAATTTGTTTCAGCTGCAGGTCGAGTATTTCATCAGACATATTCATTGCTGCCAGCAATCCAAATTACTGATATTATAATCTTACTTCATTTCCGGGTATGCTTTGGTTGTAAAAGCTTTTTATAAAAATCCAATAAAGATATCTCTTTGCAGCATATGCATTTGTAGTTGCTTTACATTCTCTAGTTGAGCATTTTTACTTTGCATCTGTAATTATTGCATCTTATATCAAAAACACAAAAAAAGCATAAAACCCAAAACTACAAAAAAAATACAAAAGTCAAAAAACTTTCAACAAAGGTGCTGAGTTTCAATTTGGAGAGAACTAGGGTTCTTATAGTGGTATCAGAGCTTTAATCCTGCCATCCTGGAGGGTTAGAGTGTCTTATGCAGCCACATGAGATTGGTCCACACAGGTGTTATACTCGCAGAAGGGCAAAACAACATGAAAATCCGATTGCAAATATACCACAGGGCATGATGGGTGATAGAAAGGGTGGCAATCCACCAAGAAATGAAGGGAATAATGAGGAAAAGGAAGCGAGAGAAATTATGAGAGGTCTTGCAGCAGGGCAGCAACATGTAGCCGATGTTTTGCAACAGCTTACAGTTGCTATACAATAGATGAATACTCCCAAAAGATAGAATCATGAGCAGAATGACAATAGAAGTGTTGTTGGGACTTCCAAGGCACACAGAACACCTACTCGTACCACAAATAGACCTTCGCATCTTACTTTTCTGAGAAATGAACTAGAAGAAGAAAATGTTGTAGAGGAGGAAGATGCATTATTCGTAGATAATGTCATGACAGTGCATGATGAATGGGATTTACTGACACCACAGGTTAAGGAGCATATGAACTTTGACTGATTCTTGAGTTGAAGGAGAGAGCACTACAGAACAAGGCAAGATAGGAGACCAAGGAACCAAAACAGGGACCTAAGACAAGCCACAAGCAAACTCACTCTACCAACATTTGATGGCAGTGGGAAGGTCACAGCACGAGCTTGGATCCACAAGTTGGATACCTTCTTGACTCTTCGGCCTATGATAGAGGAGGATGCAATCAAGTATGCAACTTTGCACCTGGATGGGTTAGCTCATGATTGGTGGCACCATGGGATGGTCACTTTGAAACATAACCTCATCACATCTTACCAGGAGTTCACTGACAGGTTGATTGAGCGCTTCGACAAGAAAGATCCAAAAACATATTTCAGAGACCTTGCTCAACTCAAGCAAGTGGGGAGTTTGGAGGTGTATATCAGTGACTTTTAGAAGCTTTCGGATATAGTCCCTAGCCTATCTAAAAGAAGGTTGGTTATTTTGTTTACTGGAGGCTTATTAGAACCATTGAGAGGATGGGTCAAAGCTTTTGATTCCCCATCACTCCAAGAAGCAATGAGGAAGGCTAGAAGCATGGAGCTTGCAGCCCCACAAAGCAAGTTCACATCCAAGGCATCTTCTTCATCCAAGGACAGCAGGTCATTCTCTAAAAAGACAGAAAAATCAGACTCAAAAAAGAAATCTGCACTTTCACTAGACCAAGAAACACTCAATGATTTGTGTAGAAAAAAATTGTGTTTCTATTGCAAAGGGCCCTATGATGCAAACCATGATTGTCCTTTAAGGCCTAAGGGGAAGGCAAATCGAATAATGTGGGCATATTATGAGGATTCCAAGTCTAAAAATTTAGACTAGAAAACTGATCAAGAAGAGTCAGGGGCAAAAAAGTTTGAACATGAGGCAAAAAAGTCTGAACATGAGGCTGAAAATGAAGTGGAAGTGAAGCTACAAGAGGCACGTCTCTCTAACATACAACGTGAGGGCTCCTTCATGATGTGTGGGCTCTTAGCTGGTCAAAAGGTCGTCACCTTGCTTGATACAGGTGCTACGCACAACTTTATTGATGCTAGGTTGGTTGATAAATATGGGATACAAACTGAAGAATTTGAAGGTATAAGAGTGAAGGTTATTGATGGCTACACTCTTCAGTGTGATAGAATGATTTCAGACCTCCCTATGCACTTAAATAACTTTGATTTTAAGGCAGATTTCTATGTGGTGAATATGGGAGATATAGATATGGTCCTAGGCATGAAATGGCTTCATGACTTAGGAGAATTTACCCTTAACCTTTGAGAGATGGAGATGAGATTTAAGGTTGATGGGAAGACTCATGTGCTGAAAGCAATCAGAGATAGTAGTTTTAGGATGATATCTTTCAAAAGGTTGGAGAGACTCATACACCATGACATGGTTGAGTGGGTTGCGGAGTGTATGTTGATGCCATCACAGGAGGAGCAGCAAAAACCCATTTATCATCCTGATGTACAGGAGCTAAGAATTAAACACACTAAGGTATTTAAGGGTATTCCACCAGGTAGACCTCCAGATAGGGGTATTGAGCACATCATAGAGTTGTAGGAGGGTGCCAAACCCGTGATGATCACTCCTTACAGGCACCCTAAGTGGCTGAAAGATGAAATTGAAAAGACAATAAAAGAGTTGCTTGCTATGGGGCACATTAGGCCGAGCAAATCTCCCTTTTCTTCATCAGTAGTTTTGGTGAAGAAAAAGGATGGTACCTTACGGATGTGCATTGATTACAGAGTTCTGAATAAGAGGATGATTAAGAACAGATATCCTGTCCCTCAAATTGGCGAGCTGACTGATGAGCTTCACGATGCTTGCTACTTTTCGAAGATAGATTTGAGGTCTGGGTATCATCAAATCAGAGTCAGAGAATAGGACATCGAGAAGACAACATTTAGATTCCACTGTGGACACTTTGAGTTTGTGGTTATGCCATTTGGTTTAACCAATGCCTCTGCTACGTTTCAGTCCACCATGAGCAGGGTATTCCAGTCATAGTTGAGGAGATTCGTTCTTGTCTTCTTTGACATCTTGGTTTACAATAAATGTTGGGAGGAGCATATTGCCCATTTGGATAAGTGTTGGGTATTCTTGATAGGGAATCCTTGTATGCCAAGGAGTCCAAATGCGATCTGGGCATGACTAAGTTTGTATGGATTCAAACAAGGTCCGAGCTATCATTGAGTGGCCTACTCCTGAGAGTCTTACTCAGCTCAGCAGTTTTTTGGGCTTGTGTGGCTTCTACCATCGATTTGTCAATGGGTATTCATGGCATCCAGAACCACTTACAGACTTGACAAAGAAAGGTGCATTTTTTTGGACTCTTGAGGCACAAGAGTGTTTTGAGAAATTCAAATGTTTGATGACTTCATGTCCAGTCCTTGCATTACTGGATTTTACCAAGCCCTTTGAGCTTCAATGTGATGCCTCCAATGAGGGCATTGGCGCAATGCTTATGAGGGATAAGCACCCTATTGTTTTCGAGAGCAAGAAGCTTAGGGAACCCAAGAGGAGCTACAGTATTTATGAAAAGGAAATGTTAGACATCATGCATGTGTTGGCTAAATTCAGGCAATACCTTGTTGGCAGCAAATTTTGTGTTAAGACAGATCATAATAGCCTGAGACATTTCCTAGGACAGCGAGATCTCAATGATCGTCAGCAGAAGTGGGTAAGTAAGTTGCAGTCATATGACTTTGACATTGCCTATGTCAAAGGGACTCAGAATGTTGTTGTTGATGCTTTGTCCCGCCGACCACATTTGAGCTCCATGGTTGAGATTTCAAAGGATTGGAGACATTTGATTACAGCAGAGTATGCCAAAGACTCTTGGGCTTCTGGCATTGTTGATGGTTCAGTAGAGGACAGCAAATACTTATTTGTAAATGGGCTTATCATTTACAAAGGGAGAGTTTTCTTGACCCCGGGATCAAAGATGAAGAGCAAAGTGTTGAGAACTTTTCATGATGTGCCCATGGTAGGACATCCCAAGTATTTCAAAACTTACAGGTAGATACGAAAGCGTTTCACTTGGAAAGATCTTAAGTCAGATGTTCTTCGATATGTTAGAGAGTGCCCTATTTGTCAACAAAATAAACAGGAGCATACCTATCCTGCGGGGTTGTTCCAGCCACTTCCAATTCCTGACAGAAAGTGGGAATGTTTGTCTATGGATTTTATTACGGTCTTGCCGAAAGCTCAAGGTAGCGATTCCATTTATGTGGTTGTTGATCGACTTACGAAGTACGCTCATTTCTTTCCGATTGCAGCTATGTTCAGCTACACAGGTAGCAGAGATGTTTATCCATGAGGTATTCAGGTTGCATGGGTTACCTTGGGATATTGTCAGTGACAGGGATAGTCGTTTCTTGAGTCACTTTTGGCAGGAGCTATTTAGACTTTGTGGAGCCAAGCTTACTCTGAGCACTAGCTACCACCCACAGACAGATGTTCACACGAAGATTGTAAACAAATGGGTGGAAGGATACCTTCGAAACTATATAGCTAGGCAGCAAAAGGGTTGGGTGAAGTGGATTCATCTTTGTGAGTACTGTTATTACCACTCACCATATGTCAATTCAGATGACACCGTTTATGGCATTGCATGGGTATGATGCACCCAACTTTATTGATTTATATTGCTAAGTGATAGTAGAGTGCCTAGTGTTGGGGATCTTTTGCAGGAGAACCAGGATATCATGAGAGCTCTTCGTGAGAACATCCAAAATCCACAGAATCAGCAAAAGCAGTATGCCGATCAGAGAAGAGTTGAGCGTTCTTTTGATGTAGAGGATATGGTGTATCTAATGTTGCAGCCCTACCCTCAATCCACTCTTAGGAAGAGTGGCGCAGAAAAACTCAAGCCACGATATTATGGTCCTTTCAGGATTATCAGGTGGGTAAGCGAGGTGGCTTATGAGTTGGATCTACCAGCAGATATCAGGGTTCACAATGTATTCCATGTTTCATGCCTCAAGAAGGCATTGAGACATCGTAATGTTCCCTCTTCAGCTTTACCACCCCTGGATGATGAGGGGAAATTGATTTTAGTACCTGAGGCCATCATAGATGTCAGAGAAAAACAGTTGAGGAGACGGGTCATCAGGGAATATTTGATTAAGTGGAAGGACTTGCTAGTAGATGATGCTACATGGGAGAGCAAGGATATTTTGTAGCATCCGAAGTTGAGATTGCTTGGGGACAAGCAATTTCAAGGAGGGCGAACTGTAATGTACCCTTCTAGCTAGACATCAGTTGTCAGTGCAATTAGCCTATCATTCTAACCCTAATAGGCTAATGGGTTTGGACAGAGGGTCCTTTGAGGCAGATTGTTACATCCCGAATTATGAGGTTACTATTTACTAGTGATATAAAAGGTAGAACTGAATGTAATGTGAAATCTGGAGATGCTTGCACCTTGTTATCAATATGTATGTTAGCTCATTTGATGTTGTTTCATTTGATGATATTTCAATTGATGTAATTCATGGTAAATACTGCATATATATGAATATCAGGATAATGAATCTTGTTTTGTATACTGTTGATGTTGTGAACAAGTAACTGTCGAGATTGTATGTCTATGGTTGCAGGAACAGGAACTATTCCTCCAGGTGGAGGGGAGACATCACTCGGGAGAGGGGCTTGGTCGAGTAACCGGTAAAGTTGATCAAGTTGAGCATACACACACTTCACTAAGGGTTTTGGGAACTAAGTCAGATTGAGTTGTCGTGATAAGTCATCCCTAGGTTTAGGAGTTTTGGATTACTTCTTGATGCTTTATGAGTGGTGTTACTTGATTGACTAACTTATTGTTCTGTGAACCTTGAATGTGAAATGTGAACTGATGTGTATGGTATAGATATATATAAGTATAAATATGGATATGTTTATAAATATATTTAATAGTATATTTAATATAAACATTATTATAGTTTTACCGATAATAAAATATATTGATATATCTATAGTAATATTTAAATATTACTTAGATATATACATATATTTAAATAAAGGTAAAATAAAATTATAATAGTTTATATTTAATATAATGCAAAATGTATATATAACATTTTAATTTATAATTTAAAATGACTTTGCCTTGGAAAATAATTAAAATTGACTTATATAGTCATTTGATAATAAAATGCATTTACCATGGGTAATAATAGTATTTCAATTTCCTTAGACTTTTGGAAAGATACGTTGGAAACTATTATGGGAAATTTAAATGATAAAGACTATAGTCTTATTAAAAGATTTAAATCAAAGCATTTTTAGAAAGTGAAAATCGCGGATTCCTTCACGGGAAAAAACGCGGACTGTGTAAGGCTGAAACAATGGAAATGGTGAAGGGAAGAACCCGCGCCAGCTTCTCACGCCTTGGATCTGGTCGCAAATGCTAGTGTGCCACCATTCTGGAAGGCGTGGGCGGAATCGGAATAAGGCCAAATGGCTGCTTGTTTAACCTTGACGTTTTCTTCTAAAGATTTATCCGCCATTGTTCATGAGTGGCGCCATTTTTGGGGAGACGCCAGTAGGTGTCAAATCGACATTTCCTATCAAATGGAAGTTTGAAACATTCTCTAAACTGCTGGAAGTCGAATCACTTCTCAAAGGCTGAGTAAGTATGGAAAATTCGCCACCTTTCAGTTTGAAATATTCAAATAGTAAGTTCTGTCAATTTACATGCCAGCATAAGTGGAAATTGTCTGGCTGAGGGCTCTATAAATAGCCGCCCAGTTCATTCAGGAAACACAACTGGCAACTTCCAAATTTACTTAGAAAGAGCTCCATTTTACCTTAGCTGCATTCCCATGAAATTCCTTTTTGTTCTGCTAAAAACGAATTCCCATTGTTGAGAGCAATCTTTTATTGCTGTACGAGCATTGTTGAGAGCAATCTTATATTGCTGTAGGAGCATTTTTTTTAGAGCAGTCTTTTAATCCTGTAGAAGCATTTTTGTGAGCAGTCTTATATTGTTGTGGAAGCAATTATAAGATTATCATCTTTGTACTGCATTGGTTTAAAAACCATAGTGTGCCTTTGCTAAATAAGCACTGTTTGAGAGGAGCGCCACTGACAAAGGAGGAGAAATAGCTGCAGACTGGAGTCATCTACAGCAAGGAAAACAGGCATGAGAAATGTCTTTAATACTTCAGTCATTTGAATTAAAATGAGTTACTTGTTTTGATTATGCTTTGCATCATGTTATGAAGTAGGAAAGGAAAATGTTAGAAGGTCTCTGTTTTCTAAGGAATTATGTTAAATTGGGAACAGCTTAATTTCATTAGAAAAGGCTTATTGAATTGGGAATAACTTGTTTCATAGTGAAAGCATGGAATAGCTTAAAACCTTGTTGAAATGAAATGGCTTAAATTTCATAGGGAAAAGCTTGTTGAAATGAAATAGTTAAATTTCATAGGAAAAAGCTTGTTGAAATGGAATAGCTTGAATTCATAGGAAAGCTTGTAAAAGAAATAGCATGAAAGGGAAATGTTTGAAATACTTTTTAAATAGAAGTATATTATGAATTGTATTACTTGAATACTGTTTGAACTCCTTAAATAAAGGAAAAGGAGCTAGTTATTAAATACTAGGTCGAGGGTGGAACCAGTACCAAGGTAGTCTAGAGCTTTAAAGTTAAATAGGTTAACTAGGGAAAGCTATGTACTCCATGGATAAAGGATTCCGTGTTAGGAGTTACTAGAGGGATCCTTGTTGACTGTATTCCATTTCTTGTTTAAGTAGTTAATGTAGGAAGTCTAGGGTGATTGACTACCCACGGAAAGGACTCAACCTACGCGTAGTGTAAGATAGCCTTAAGTCAAATCGGCCCTGAGTAGTGTATATGATAGATGACCTTCATTCGAAGTACTGAATGAGAATACTTTGGCCAAAGTAGTGGAAGGTACGACATCCACTTAGATGTGAGATAGTTGAGACTACACTGTCAGTTCATTGTGATCCATCATGCTAGTTCGGGATTGTGAAATAGCAAGTTCTAGATGTATAGGACATAGCACTATGCTCAGTTGGGTTGTCGCAGCCGGTTACTTTACCAATCTCTTCGTTCGAAGGGAGGGCCATCTATTGAATGATAGATGTGCGGGGGACCGCATTAACAGTCCGTGGTTGGCGGAAAAGCGCCTGAGTGATGTTTCTCCTCCACAGCAGGCGACAGATACACCAAGATTTGTAAGGAAGGGAACCTGGACTATCTTACTAATATTTGTGCAAAAGCTTACGAGCTATGTATGTAATTGTTTTACTTTTGTACTCTGAATTATATTTACAATGGAAATGGAATCCATGTGGAAAGATAGATTGTAACTGGCATGTAATTATCAATAAAGAAAGGAAGAATTTTATTGTAATGTCTTCGTTACTTGTTACATTTATATGTTTGAAGTGAAATGTGGAAAAATTTTAATTACCCAAGGATGGGGTCGTTACACAGATACTTGGTCAGTTGATGACATTACTCTTCTCTAGAGCTCAGTTGGTTCAAGATTGGCCTTTGTTTGGTGTTTCAAGACTCGGTTTCACTCACTTACTATTTATAGTAAGTCATCAGGTCATGGGAGTCTAAGGTTACTATGTATAGTAGGGTACTTGAACATGATGTGTTGGTAGTGTCGATCTCGAAGTTTAGTTAGTTTGAAGAAATAAGGTGTATTGCACAAGTTATAACGTTTAATTATTATTAAAGGGGACTTTAATAATAATTAATACCATAAGTTTATAAAATAACTTTATATTTGCACTTTATGTCTAATGGGTCATGGAGACAATAAAAGGGGGCCATTTTATAATTAATGACTTGGGCACCAACTTCAAGACATTATTTTAATATTGCTAAAGTGCAAACTTAATATTATTTAAATGATCAAAAAGGAAAAATTAGGGATCGACCTCCTTGAAGAAAGTATATAAGGAGCCAAAGTGAAAATCGATGCATCCATTTTGAGCATTTGATAATTGTTTTTTATGATTTTCTTTGGCATTGGAGGAGAGAAACCAAGGGTTTCTGCATTACCAAAGCTTCCAAACATTGGAGAACGTTCATTCTTCATTGTTCGTGCTTTCTAAGGTTGTGCAACATCAGCTGAAGTTAGCCTATGAGATTTGGTTTCATTCAGAGGCCAATATTGTGCTGATTGGAGAAGTTTATCAAGGGTTTTGAAGCAAGATTTTCCATTGTGAAAGGTGGATATGTCAAGGGCTGCATTTTGTGATTGCTAGCACACATCCCAAGGCCGTACCATCCGATTTTCTCCCAACCATACCAGCAACCAGCCTAGGCGTGTGAACTTCTAGATGAAACGCCTTGCCCTTTTGACTGATTTCTATTGCATCATGGGCGGCTACATCCCTGGAGGCATTTCATAAGGTTTTTGAGGGGGAGAAATTTGTTTCAGCTGCAAGTCGAGTATTTCATCAGACATATTCATTGCTGCCAGCGATCCAGATTGCTGATATTATAATCTTACTTCATTTCCAGGTATGCTTTGCTTGTAAAGGCTTTTTATAAAAATCCAATAAAGATATATCTTTGCAGCATATGCATTTGTAGTTGCTTTACATTCTCTAGTTGAGCATTTTTACTTTGCATCTATAATTATTGCATCTTATATCAAAAACACAAAAGATGCATAAAACCCAAAACTACAAAAAAAATACAAAAGTCAGAAAACTTTCAACAAAGGTGCCGAGTTTCAGTTTGGTGAGAACTAGGGTTCTTACAATATACATTGGACACCACCCACTCATTAACATTATAGTTTCATGCATTGATGGACCTTACTTCCTAAAGGCAATTGATGGATATACATTGAAACACATGGGGTGGATATACATCGGACACCACCCACTCATCAATATTATAGTTTCATGAATTGATGGACATTATAGTTTAAAGGCAATTGATTGCTCAAGAGAACACAAGTATGCTAAGTGCCAGTCTAATCTTGAGAGAAGCCATTAATGAGAGTGGTTTTCAAAATGTAGCGTAGAATCGTAGATGGTTATAGATGCAACATATTTTTGCAAGGTAATAGGTAGATTGATTTAATCCAAATATAGGCACATCTAATGAACCTCTTTTGTGTAATGCTATGAACAATGCACTCAAAGACATTGAAAAGATTCAAACAAGTGGTGGTGGATGCAAGGGTAGTGCAAATGTTCATTTGCAACCACCACACCTAACAAGCATTGTTTTGGACCTTTGTGAGGAAGGAATTCCTCAAACTAGTTGTGATATGATTTTCTTCCTATTTCATTGTACTTCAAAGGATGCTCGAATTGCAAAAGCTATTGCAACTTATGATTATGACACCAAAAATGGAATTGGTGGAAGGATTCAAAGACAATGCAAGGAAAGAGGGTGAACAAGATTGTGATTAGTGATTGTAATATCCCCGTTTTCGATTATGTCAGAATTGATTGTAGCTTTGGATTTTTCAGCGACAATCAGTGTTGTCAATGGGGTTATCTATTGTCCGAGGAGCTCCAAAGTTTTTTCACACCTTTAATTGTCGCTTCGGATTGGGTTTTGGTAATTTCCACAATTTCAGTTGTTGCTGCAGAAATATTTTAATAATTAAATAAGTTTTTGAAAAAACAACTTAAATTAATTATTTTAATCATTTTGTAAAAGTGACTTATAGCCGAAAAAGTTAAATATTTTAATAAAGTCGCTTTTGGGAGAAATAAAGAGTTAAAATTAAAAAGTAAATATTGGTTTTCAAGAAAAAAGAGGGAGTTACGAAAGAACGAATAAAGTGATTTGGGAAGCTCATTTTTCAAATTATGAAGGATAAATGTTCTGCTGTTTTGGGCTTGATTCCAGAGTATTTTCCAATCAAAGGATAAATGTTTGTTTTTATACATCCATCATAAGAGTTTCCCACAAATTCACAAACAAAATAGTGATAGCAATTAATGTAATATTCAAAGATTACATTTCTGGAACCAAGATCTTCTTTATTTATGAAATATGCAAATGATAACTTCTGCCCTTGCACAGAATTAAAATATGGGTCAATGAGTTTGACTCATAAAACTACATGGTTGAATCCTAATAGCAATATTATAATTTGACACACTGTGGAAAATACCTCCTACTTATCAATCAAACTGTTTGACAAAATGCCTATTCACTTGGAGTCATGAAATTGAAAAAAAATTGCATACCAATTTAGCCCAGGATATTACAGTGATACTTTTTGGTTGTACATGATACACATCAGGTTTTTTATACAATTTGTTTTCATTGTTATTAGATTCAAATATTTTAACAATCCTAGTCTTGGAGAGATCTACAAATGCATTGATAGCATGCTTGACCAAATAAAGGCCACCATTTGTGAGAGACCCCACCCTAAAGTTCTACACTAAGCATATTCATCTTGTCATCAAAAAAGGAGGTAGAAGTTAAACACCCCTCTACACATGGTTTTATATGTTTTGAATCCCATGTGGTATAGGGATAAGCTGGAAAATTTCTTCACATTAACAACCATGAGGTGAGGAATGGTGATGCAAGAGCATCTCATAGTTTATTCCATCAACATCAACCAAAACATAATTTTATTGCAATTTTGGAATTGTAGTTTAATTTTGTGTTTTCAAGTGTAGGAAGCAATCTCATCTCTTCAAATATTGAAATTCAAATGTCTTTCCTCTCATTTGAAGGGTCAAATTTGATTGGAATATTTGGAGGGCCCATTTTCCTCGTCACTTGCTCATAACACCCCATGGAAGTTGAAGAAGCAAAATTTCTTATAAGGGTGCTTGAGATGGTAGACCACTTGCATGTTTATTCAATTTGCACGTTGGACTTTCATTTACATACCTTTTACCCTAATTGAGCCACTCGTGTGTGGAGTTACTTTCATGAGAGAATCTTGCATGCCAAGTATTGGTTGTGTTGACTGGGTGGAGATTAACTTGACTTCTTGACTTGCAATTTATCCTTGCTGAATGGCAACATATTTGGGAGGAGTTACTATTGCAAGGAGCTACAAGTTGAATCCTTGACTTGATTCCTTGGCACCTTGGAAGAATGGCATCACATATGGAAAGAAAAGCATTTGGGAGTTATCTTATTGATAGGTTGACCAAAAATTTCTAGCTAGGTGCCATATTTGGAGAATTTATGAGAGGAGGTGAAGGGGGTTGAGTTGATTAGCTTCCCATAGGCTTACTTGAAGATTGAATGCATAAGAAGGTCTTGAAGAGTCTGTTTGCAGGTTGAGAGCTAAAGTGTGAAGTTGTCATAGATTAGAGCTAGTCTTGGTATAGGGGTTGCTAGAACCCCAACAGATGTTTTATATTCCAATTTTGGTCTTGTGTGATCTTGTGAGGTTGTATATCAGTTGGATATCAGTTTTACAAGGGAAGGTTCTGCCTGAATTCTCCCACGAAATCAGATGTAATCTTGTTGAAACATTATGGAATAAAAAATTAAATAATTTTAAAAAAAATCTTATGGACAACAGTGACTGTTTTGGTACAAAAATCAGTAAGAGTGAAGTAAATGTTCTTGGTTTTGTTTTAGATTTCAAATTGATAAAACAGGATCTTGGAAGGTCCTTTGGAGATGTTTTAAATCAATAATATCAGTCTTTGGATATCCATTTAAATCTTATTCAAATTTCATCTTTATTAGGCTAAGTTTGTGTAGCTAGTTTTCCAAAATTCCCAAGCTAATTGTTTATCTATTAAATACTGTTTTGCAAATCAGTTTGTATTCATGTTTTATATCCCATAATGAGTCCCTTGGAGAGGTTTTGTGATGTTTTTCTGGAAGCAAAAGGTCGCCATTCACTTACTCCCTAATCTTGACTACACCAAATGGCCTCTTGAAGTACTTTAAAAAAATGTAGTCCAGAGGAAGTTTCACTAATGAAAGTTGAGTGATTAAGTTTATAGAACTAGTTAACTGCAATACTTTGGCAAGGATTGACAAGAAAATTTTGGCACCGGACAACCTAGTTAGTTGGAATCTCTAGGATTGTTGCACATAATTCTCATTTATCTTCTATCACATGTTTCTAGTTCTTTTGTTGCTAACAGGATTTAATCCACAAATAACTTTATCAATTCTTTGATGAAAAATAGACATACCTTTGTGAGAGCAGAAAATCTTCTTGTTGTTTGTACGTAATGCCTTAAGTCTCATTGATCACAAGACACTTGATTATAGGCAGAACCTAGCAACATGGCAAGACAGAGCCGAAGGAGCCATGAAAAGTTGATGAGAAATAGGAGGTGCAGATTGGATTGGATGGGCTCACATTGCAAGATGAGGATACAGTTCCTTCCAACAATTCTAATGATGGGGATTTTTTAAGATCCATTCAATGTTGATGATGATGATTTTTGAGCTTGTTGCTCAAACAAAAGCTGCTATTGATATCTTTTTTTGGCATTCCCATTTTATCATTTTGATGTGTCACTTGTAGACTCTAGTTGGTATTTTCAGGTTATTTGTAATGGATTCTAATATTCAATCGCTATGATATTCAAACAATAACATTTATGATTTGACAATGGTTTTGTTTAATTGTTATAATTAACAGGTTATTACTTGTATAGTGTGTTCTTAATTCTATGTTTACTATTAATTTTGCACATTTTTGTGTAAATTATGTAGAGGTTGCATGTGTGTCCATCCCCAAAATTTTAGGAAATTTTTGCTATCCCCAAAACCTTGTCCTGTGACCCCCAAGAAGCTCTAAGAAATGCTGATGATAACTGTTGGAAAATAAGCCACAACCAAACCATAGATGGACTAGTCACCAAGTGGGCCAATAGCTTAGTGGTAGAGCACCCCAACAACAGAAGGGTGGTCCTAGGTCGAATCCTAGCTCATCCATGCAAAAGTTCAACATGGTATCAGAGCCAAGCCAACAAAGCCAAGGCCAAGCTAGGAGCCCCAAGCACCTACAATGTGGCTCAAGGGGGGTGTTGAAAAATAAGCCACACCCAAACCATAGATGGACCAGTCCCCAAGTGGTTCAGTAGCTCAGTGATAGAGTACCCCAACAATAAATGGGTGGTGCTAGGTTCAAATCCTAGCTGACTAGGTTCAAATCCTATCTAGCCCATAAAAAAAAATCAACAATAACACTATGTCAACATAGAAAAAACTCTATGGATTGTCTCAAGTGAGCTAAGCTAGGGTTTTCACTACATTTGTCCATTATTATTGCCTTCCCTCCTCTAGGGTGCCTAGGCCCCCCATAGCTACTCCTTCCTATCAGGATAAGTTTCTATGTTCCCCATTCCATTGAAGAAAGGAATTCATTGCTGAGAAAAATTGTCTCAAATGCTACTGCTAACCATAAATTAGTCAAGAAACAAGTTGATCTTTGATTAGTCATTTGAAAGGTGGAACAAAGTCCCTACTTTGGATATCCCACTTGACAATATTTATGAAAGGCTAATCAATCTCAAAGTTAGTATTGGTGGGGAAGTAATCTAGTGCATGGCCTTCACCTAAAATGCAAGCAATGGGTTCATAAAGATGGAGGTTGAAAATCAAGGATAGCATTAAAATCTCTCTGTGGGATGGGTTTTTTATTGCTTTCTTCTCTAATAAAGAGGATAAGGAAATGATCTTCCAAGGTGGTCCATGGTTCCTTGGCCATTGCATTCTATATCTAAACAATTGGAACCCTAACTTTGGTCCCCTTGAGGAGACTCTCTCCAAGGTGTCAATTTGGGTGTGACTCCCTTTCCTCCCATTACATTTGTGAAATGAAGATGCTTTCAAGGCTATTGAAAACTTGATTGGGCTCTAAAAAATGTGGGTTGGACCTAAGAAAATAACTGTGGAAGTTGGCCTCATCAAAGGGCTTTCTAAAGCTATCAACTTAAGGATGAATGATCTAGTCTTCTCTCAAAAACCAGATTATGAACAAATCCCTTTCAAATGCAATCTATGCCATGCCCTTAGTACTTTTTTGAGGGATTAACCTAAAAATCTTTAAGGAATCTAAAGTTAGTGATGTTTAGAATGAGGGATTCTAGTTAACTCAACATAGAAACAACAAAGCTACCCAAAAAGATGGACAATCCAACAAGAAAAATCTCACGATATAGATTAAAGTTAAAAAATAATAATTTCAAGTGTCAACAATCAGCCATCATACTCCATGGCCCCTTCACTCCTTTATACCTGGCACCTTCCTTCCTATCAGCAAAGACACCTTCATAAGGATGTGGGGACACAATCAAAACCCTAAAAAATATACCAAAATTATCACTTTTCGTAGTAAGAATGTTGTCTGACATGTGTCTAAATCAGACAAATGCCTATGTTAATGGCGGTTAGTGTGCCTTTGATATTTTCTTGTCACCAAACCAACGAAGGCCTTTTGCTATTACACCATGGCAAATGCATTTAAGGAACACATCCAATATTTGACCCAATCCAAGGCTAGATTAGGGGTATCAACAACTAAGATACATTTTGTTCACTCTATGTTGCCATTCATCATCTCTGCAATAGGGGCTCCTTATTGCAACTATGCAAGAATGGATTTTGGTTGTCGGGGATTATGGTGAGATATGGGATTTCAATGTCCAAGTGGGAAGCAATAATGTTGTTTCTAGAGTGTGAAACCACCATACCATTATAACCTATGCCAAGAATCTGAATGTCGGGGATTATGGTGAGATATGGGATTTCAATGTCCAAGTGGGAAGCAATAATGTTGTTTCTAGAGTGTGAAACCACCATACCATTATAACCTATGCCAAGAATCTGAATAAAAAATAAGTCAAAAAATTAAACTAACTTGAAATTTTCCAACTTCAGGCATGACTGGCCCAAATTATGCCCGAGTTTGCCCAAGTTCATTTGGGCTAGACCCACAGGCTGTGGGCTGGACTCTATCTGAACCCACAAGGGATCGGACCCGAACTTGAGCCAAACCAGACCGGGACCCGGGGGCTTATGCCAACGTACTGGTAACTTAGTATTATAAATTCACCTTAGTGACTTATTGTTAAATTTAATTAATAATTAGTTGGGTGTTAGATTCTAGAGGGTAGTTTGGGAAAGTTACAGGAAAGCAACGCTTTATAGGCATTTACACAAATAATTGTAAAACGCAGCCCGTATGAATATTAATAATATTTTATTTATTTTGATATTTCGTGCAACAATGATTTAACATATTTCAGCACTCAACATTACCATTTTTCAACATGGTATAGAGCACAAGCAAAAAGAAGTTTATTGAGAGCAAGTCCAAACAAAATGCAAGGAGGGCATAACAATCATTTCAATTGTTGGCAGTTGCAACACACAAGAAAGAAACATAAATAATAGAAGGAATTTGTGAACATTTTGAATGGCACAAAACAAAACCGTGTGAGTTAGAGCAAAAACTAGGCTATCCCAATTTCTATGTGAAGAGAAAGAGAATTGTTGGTAATTAAAATAGTTTGATTTATGGAAACAAAGTTCAGCTTTTTGAAGTTTGATTTGAAAGGTACAATATTTTTAGAAAAGGGAAAGTGATTGGTATGTTTTTAAAGCTTAATATGGCAAGGAAGATCAATGTGGAAGTTTGGTGCTGCTCCAAAAATATTTTCCTATAAATAGAAGCGTGGAATTGGTAACAACTAAGAGAGAATTTAAGATAAAAGCAGAATATTTCAGAGATAAGAATTTGAAATTTTTGAAAATGGAAGGAAGCTTTTCTACACTGAAATTTTCAAATATATGTAAATTTGTTTGAATGGAGAAATTCTATATTCTTGTTAAATTTGAAGGGGATGACTTACATACATGGAAAATTAAGGTGCAACTAATTTTAATTGAAAAAGAACTTTGATATATTGTCAATGGTACCATCAAAAAGCCATAAGATGCAAATGAAGTAGTAAAATGGGTAACAAAAGATCGCAAAGAAACAACATTTATTGGTCTCAGGTTGTCTGATGCATATGTGCACCATATCAATCTTCAAAAACTTCAAAGAAAATATGGAATAGTCTTAATTCTTTATTTGGCTCACAAGCTTCAAGCACCAAGATGTCAATTAAACAAACACTTTTTGGCCTACAGATGAAAGAGGATGAAAGTATTGTTCAACATATTAATACATTTCATTCTCTTCCTAATCAACTTGCTGGCATAAATTCTACTATTGATGATGATGCCAATGCAAAAGCTATTTTATTAAGTAGTATGCCTCCAAACTTTGACAATATTGTATTTACTTTTCCAAGCTTAGAAATTGTGATTTCTTCCTTGATTGATGAAGAGAATAGAGTCACTAAAAATCACACAATTATTGAAGAAACTACTTTGTTTGTGAAGAAGACTAACAATTCAATATGGAAGAATACAAAGACTAAATGTTACTATTATAATTAAAGATGTCATATTCTGGTGAATTGTATTCAATGTGCCAAGGGTCTTATTGATGGGAAGTTGAAGAACAATAACACTTTGAGTGCCATTGAAAATGAGATAGAAAGGTGTGATTTTGCAGTACATGATCAAGATTCTCCTCACACTGACAATGAAAAGGAATGTCTTTTCAAAAAAAAAGTAAGTAGGTCTAATTGGAGGATGGAAGTATCAGAGGTTGGAGGAGTATTATCATCTTGATCTAGACTTTTTCTCAAAGATGATACCTTGCATGAGAAGCACTAGAATTTTTTTTTGTGTCCCTTCTTGGACCAAGGAGGAGCTTGGTTGATTTATGATTTGGTAGTAATTGAGTATGTCTCGATCCACAAAGGGAGGTGTGTTACTATGGATAGTGGAGTAAGTCTCAATCTCGATCCACAAAGGGAGGTGTGTTACTATGGATAGTGGAGTAAGTCTCAATCATAGTTGGTTGGTGTTTTCTTGTGAATAATCGAGTGTCTCAATTCACAAGAGGTGCGGTGTACTTGTGAATAATTGAGTATATCTCAATTCACAGGTATTGTTGGATAGTCAGTACATTTTCCTAGACATGAGCAATTTGGGGTGTTCTTGATGAGCATAGAGATATGGTGGAGATGCTTTTGCAGATTTTCAGTTGGGCTACTGCAGCCAATCCATGTCGCAATTTTTTTGTTCTTTTCTTTTCTTTTGTGATGTAAACCTTAAGGGGAGGTTTTGCAAATATTAAGGTTTACATTTTATAATAAATTTACCATAGTGACTTAGTGTCAAATTTAATTAATAATTAGTTGGGAGTTAGTTCCCATAGGGTAGTTTAAGGTAGTTTGGGAAAGTTACAAGAATGCAATGGCTTTATAAGCATTTGCACAAATCATTGTAAAACACAGCCCATATGAATATTAATAATATTATATTTATTTTAATATTTTGTGCAACAATGGTTTAATATATTTCAGCACTCAGCATTAATCATCATTTGGACAAAAGGCCATGTTGGGCCTCCACCAAAGAGAACACAAGTCAAAACATTACAACAAATTGGGTCCCTGGAGGGGACCTTAATCTTGTTCCAAGTCAAAGTGAAAAAAGAGGGGTCTTCCTATCTAGACAAAAATCATGAAATTGTGGAAGATACTATGAGTGCTCATAATCTGTGAAATCTAAAGCCAAGGAAAGGAAAATGCACTTGGTTCAACAAGAAAAATGGAGTTGCCTTCATTGCAGCTTGGCAAAGCAGATTCTTAATCTTTGGGGAACTTTTGGAGAGGTATCTGCTTTCCAATTTTGAATTTTTTCAAGTCCCACCTCAAATCATAAGCCGGTCAATATACTTCTGAAATAGAAAATTAACTGTGGTTCCATTCCCTTCAAATATTCTTCTATTTGGCTTCAAGAGGAAGGATTTAATCAAGTTGCTACAAAGGTCTAGCAGGAGGCCCCAACACAATTTATAGGGAATTAGTGGTAGAATAAAATACAATCTGCAAGGACTAGCATAAGACAATGGCTTCAATTGCACTCAAAAAGTCAAAATAATTCCACCCTGAACTTCAACTTGAGGAAGTTCAAAATACGATTGAAGAGTAGGACCTCTCTAAAGACCTTTTAGTACAACAATGGAATTATTCCAATCACCTTCTCAACCTTCTCCATGAAAAGAGACTATATGGAGACTAAATCCAAAATGTTTTGGCTCTCTTAGAGAGGCCACATTATCAAATACTTTTATAAAAAATATCAACAAAAAAGAATTCCAACACCATGATGAAACTTCTATCTGTTGATGGACACTATTTTGGGTTAGTGAACAACACCAAAGAGTAGATATACAACCTCTTCAAGTAACTTTACCAAGAAGAGCAAGTAGACAAAAACTCTAAGCTCCAACCTCTTGGCAAATATTCCTCTTCTTGTCTCAAGAACAAAATAGAGATTGCTTTTAAGTAGTGCTAATGGAGGAATTGCAAAGGGTTGTATTTAACATGAAGAGGGACAAAGCTCCTAGCCTCGATGGATTTAATGCTAATTTTTTCCAAGATTTCTAAGATACTATAAAAATGACTTTTTTTCAATGATGGAAGATTCCAGATGCCATCATAGACTCTATGGAGGAATAAAATCTTCCTTTCTAACCTTAATGTCAAAAGAAGCACAACCATTGAATAGTAATACATACCAAATTGTATCTCTTTGCAACTCTCCCTTCAATATTGTTACTAAAATCATCACCAAAAGGCTTGAAAGGTCTGTACCCTTTCTTATTTCAGAAAAGCAAATCGGTTTTGGCCCTCTGAGGTACATCTCCAAAAATATCATCCTAAACCAAGAAGCTATACACTCCAACAAACAAGGAAACAAGAAAATCATGGCCATTAAATCGGATATGGCTAATGCTTTTGATTGTCTAGACTCTAAACAATGAAGCAATCTACAATACTTTGCACAATATTGTGAGATGGATAAGGGAATGTATTTAATTTTCTTTGGATTGTTCTCTTGGTGAATGGAAGCCCAACAAGCTTTTTCAAGCTCTCTATAGGTCTAAGGCAAGGATGCCATAACTCCCTTTTTTAACATCATATCTGCAGAGCTCTTGGGATGTACACTCGAAAAGAAAAGACAACAAAAAACCCTCTTTGGTATTCCTACCTATCATGGAGGAAGGGGGCTCAATCGTGCACAGTTTGCAAATGACACCATTTTGTGGAGAAGGGAAATGCCCCAAATTGCAAGGAGGTTCGACTCTACCCTCAAAATTTACTCAGTTGCTACAGGCTTCTTCGTGAACAAAAACAAATATTTGACTTTCATATACTTCTCTCACAGCCACCTTAGGGAAACTACTAGTATTTCCAGAAGATTGGATTTTAAGGTAATCCATGAACAAATTTTCTCCTACTTAGGGTTGCCAATTTCTTTTATATTACCAAAAACTCAACATTAGGAAAAAATTATATGTACAATGAAGGCAAAAATCAGCGATTGGGCTAATCTCTAGCTGACTCCAACTGTCCAGGTCTTGGCTAATACACTTTGTGCTACCTGCCTTCCTATCTACCAAATGACTATTTTGTGTACCAAGGTTATTTTGAATAAGATGAAACAGCTGATAAGGAAATTCATGTGGGAAGGATGAAAGCATGATGATAAGAAAAAGTTTCACCTTGTTAAATGGGAACTAATTATTTAAAGCAAAAAAGAAGGGCTTGACCTGAAATGTCTTCATGAAAGGATCTGGCTGCAAAATTAATCTCAAGAATTATTTGTAACAAATATAAATGGTGGGCTTCTTTTGTCCACCAAAATTACAATTTCATATTTCCAAGGGCTGTCTCCACTTCAACCCACCTATTAAGAAACCCAAATTTGGAGAAATCCATGGATCTAATCTCAAATCAACTTTATTGGATGTTGGGTAATGGTGAGAAAATTAAATTCAATGAGAACAAAATCCTTCGGCAATTTAGACCTCAGCTTTCTGCCCGCCTTAGAAATTGGCTTCAAAGCCAAAAAACATTCGCTATTTAAATCAAGTGATGAGCTTCCAAAATATTCCCAAAAATCAAGTCCAATTTGAATCTTAATGTCCCCTGGGATCTAAAAACGAACTAGATCTCCTTTATTTCTTCTATGGAGGGCAGGATTCCTATTGATTGTAGAACTTAGGATAAACTTATATGAGACAGTACTAAAGGATCAGGAATTTATATAGTGAACAAAGGCTATGAAATGCTCACAAGTATTCATCCCACTTTGCCTAGATGGAAGCATATATGGCACAAGGAAGCTATTCCTAAAATCCCTTTTTCTTCTGGCTCACTGTGCAAAATCAGCAACTCACTCTGGATAACCAGAGAAGAAAAGGTATTGTTGGTCCTAATTGGTGTGCTTTTTGCAAGCAAGATGAAGAGGACAACGACCGTCTCTTTATATACTGTGGTTATACTAAAGAAGTCTAGAATTATCTCTTTGGCAATTTTGTGCCTCAAATCTCTGCTCCCTCTTCCTTTTAGGAAGCCATTAATATTCCTAGCTCAATTCAAAATGTGAGAAAAGAATCTCAGCAGCCTTCTGCTATAAAGCATCTTCTCCCAAGGTAGCTCTTTTGGGAAATTTGGAAAGCAAGAAATTCAACAATCTTCAGGGGCCAAAATTCCCCAACCTAGGTCACTGCTAATATTGTTCAGTCCCTCCTAAAGGAGACTGCCAACCATTACCGCCTCTCTCCCAAAAGGGGGAATTTGATCAAGGAGGGAACTCCTCCCTCCTTATGCCCTGGCTTTTCCCTATCTTCAATGGGGAATCCAAAAGGAAAGCAGTATTGACTAGGGGAGGGGTAATCATCCTCCACAACAATATAATATGTCTTAGTTTTGCTGCTGGCTTTGGCATCTCATCAAACAATGAAGCTGAAATTCAGGATCTTAAACTGAGTCTCACACTGGCTAAAGAGGAAGGTGTTGATTCTTTTAAAGTTTTTGGAAACTCCCAACTCATTATTAAGGCAGTGATCAAGGTTCATTACAAGTCTGTCAGCATTGCTTACACCATTTAAAGTTATTCAAACTCTCACTGCTCAATTTTCGCAGGTTAATGTTCAACATGTTAAAAGCAAGCACAAAAGGGAAGTGGATAGAATGGCTAACGTTGGGGTTACTCTCAATGCTGGAACTCCACTAATCTGGTGAAGCTCGGGTAAGTAACAAATACTTTTTATCTTGGATCCTTCTGTTCATTGGCCATTCTGCTGGGTCATTGGAGTACTGTCTCCTCTTCTACTCAGTTCTGATAACACACATCAGACGCTGAGTGATATGTTCATATTTGATCTGTGTGTTTGCACCGCTCTGTATTCTTTGTAATTTATATCAATAAAACTACTTCTATAAAGAAAGCACCATGTCAACCCTAGATACAAGTTTTGGAGGCAATCCTCTACCACTTTGATCATAATTAGTTGGTAGGTTGAAAGCTCCCAATCCAAACAAATATGGAAATTAAAACACAAATTTCAGATAAGATAACAAAAGCTTATACTATAATGCAAACCTTTGTCTTTGCTTGAATTTTGTTCTTCTCAGCTTCCTTGGCATTCAGCTTTTCTTGCAATTTCATATAGAACTGGATCAAGCCAAACTTCCATCAGACTATACACAGAAAGTTGTTTCTAGAAAACATATAATGAAATTTAGAATGACAATGCAAAACAACAAGCTATACAATGAGACTCTAGGCCCATAATAAAAATACATTAAACAATATTCTTTCCAACTGCATTGAGGGAAACGATCACATAGTATCCATGCTTTGGATATCAAGGACCCCACATGCCTTAGTATTTTACCATTTCACAAAGAAATACATGATATCAAAAATAAAAGGTGCATGGTCCATGAAAATACTTCAACTTGCATTCAAAGATTCTCAATTTATATCTAGAAATACAAACCCTGCAAAAGAGAAGGTATCAAGGTATTATGACCAAAAGCTCTCTTGCTAAAAATGTCTTTATTAAGCATAATGAAGACCTCACAGATTGATACTAAGTGAACTTTTGCTAAATTTCAAGACTGTACAAGTTCTAGCACATAGAAATCTGAAATTATTACTCTAACAGTCCATAAGAATAACAAACAAAAATGAGAGGTAGATATTTTCTCAAGCAACTTTCCTACGCTCAAAATAAGTAGAGAAAGGATGACATGTTAGGAGATTTGGCGAAAAAGGAAACATTCTAAAGAGTTATAAATGAAAAAACAACAGACAATTACATCACTCCATTGGTAGCCAAGCAACAGATTGGTACATGGAATAAAGTGCCTTACCTCTTTCCGTTTCTCAGCCCTTTCAACACTTTTCAAGCTAAACGTTGTTGTGAACACCTCTGAATTTAATTTTCTCCCATTAGCACTGATAAACAATTCCACTCATAATCTTTTTATCAGGATTTAGGAAATCCAAAAAACAAACAAAAGTTCATCTACAACTTTATAAACAAATATACAGTTTGTCCTTCAAAGCTAATAAGGTCCCCATTTTGTTTATACAGGTTCTAAAGCTCAACTCGTCATCTCTTAAAAAATGCCACGCTCTAAATAACATGCCAAGCAAAGCATGCCAGCTTTAGCCTTTGGCCACCAGAAATCACATAAATATTAACAGTTTCTTCTCATACCAATATACAAGTAAAAACATCACACAGAATTGCAACTTCCAGAAAATTATTTATAAGAGATACCTGGTTTCATTTGAACCATGTTTGTCTTCTCTGTCTCTCGATCCAGCCAACTTCATGCACCTTTGTGTGCTCTTATCATCACTTCTGTAAAATTCGTTAGCATCAGAGTTCAATCAAGCACAGCAGCAACTGAGAAGATAAACGAAACATAAAAGTAGGGATAAAACCCACTCTGAACTTCTAAAGTTTTGATACTTTAAATTCAGGTCAATTAAGTCTGAATTAAATGAATCTAGGGAATAGAAAATTAGAAGCTTTTCCCAAAGCATAGGGGTCAGTTATGGATCATAATTTACCTTCCATGTTTCTGATGAGTGGTTGTTGAGCCAGCAACTTCCTTTGGTATTACAATTGCAGGGGCCTGGAATCATGTTTTTGCTTCAGAATGTTTGGCCCTACAATGGGCTGAAAATATATTCTACCATGGTTCTTCACAGAACTTGAACATTAAAATTTCAATCATAACTTGAACTACCACAACCATGAATTTCATTTTACATTTTAGCCTGACTCTATGAGAGCTAGTTTTAAGTACTGAAAGAAGGATCATGTGGAAAATATGATGGCCAAGCTTGAAATTCAAAGGAAGCTGCTTTTTATTTACTCACCATGTATGAGCTTGAACTAAACAAAAACATTTTCTTTTTTATTTGTGAGGAAAACTTTGCTAATGCTTTCACTTAAGCAAAAAAAATGCATATCCCAAATCACTCAAAACTTCTTCATTAATGTCATATGACAATTGTGATCCAGTTGACACCAACCTCAGTTTTGGCCAGTCCTGGGATGGACAAACTGCGTTGAAAAGTCTTGAAAGCACACTTCACAATCTCTTTGTCTCCAAGATTTTGAATAATAGAGACCTGCCTGTCAGTAGCAAGAGCAAATGGCTGAAGGACTGTGGTATTAGCAGCACGTTGAGGTCCCAAACAGAGGGACATGTGTAAGGAATCAGACACTGATCTTTTGTTTTCTCTTGTCTTCAGACCAGGTTTTTTCTTCTTGGGAATTGTCTCTTCCTTTCCTACTTTTCTTGGCACACAGGGAAGATTCTTGGCATAATACAAAGTGTGAGGATTTGAAGGTGTGCATGTTCTGCCATTTGACAATTTTGTAGCAGATTCCTTCCTGTCATGCTTAGTTTGGGATGGTACATGCCCATTTGAAGAAGCATCCTCCTGGACAAAGACAAACATAATATATAAATAAAAACTAATATTCATGTTAAGGAAGAGACACACTAAGAAACTCATTTCCTCTGTTCAGGAATTTATCTGTCAATGTCATTGCAATAGAATTATACTAATGCTGTTTAAGAGGATCCCATGTAAACTTTTCATGTAAAAACCAATCTGGAGTACTATATATAAGAAAAAGATGCCAAAATACTTATTACCTTAGGAAAGAGCTTTTCCTTCAGCTTGGATTTGTTGGAATAATCTATGACATGCTTTAGAGAATCCTTCGTCTTCATCTTCTTTTCGTCCTTTTCTGGGCCATTGACTGCTTTCCCTGCCTGTGGAAGGGTAGCACTTTGTTGAGCCAAAATAATCTCACCCATTGTTTCCATCTTTGGACCCTCTGGCACAGAATCCATGACCAATTTTATCTCAGTCACTGGACAAACCACCTCTGCAGGTATTGCTTCATGGTGGGTTACATCCATTTGTGAAGAAGAAACATCATTTGTCCTAGCCTCATGGTAGGTTCCATGTATTTGTAAGGAAGGCACATCAGTCTTGGCTTCATTTTTTTGTGAACTGGATAAATCATTCTCCCTAACAAACTCTGGAGTTATTTCTTTCTTAGTCTCAGCATGAAAAGAAGCATGAGGATTTGAAGGCATAGATGTTCTGCCATTTGACATTTTTGTTGCAGATATCTTTCTGTCATGGTCAGTTTGGGATGGTACATGCCCATTTGAAGCAGCAGCCTCCTGGACAAAGATAAACACGAAATATAAATAAAAACTAAGATTCTTGTTAAGGAAGAGACACACTAAGAAACTCATTTTCTTTGTTCAGGAATTTATCAATGTTTTAGTAATAGATTCATACTAATGGCGTCTGATGGAATCCCTTGTAAATTTTTCATGTAAAATTTATTTATCAGTGTTACCCCAAGTTTCCTGGACGGGGACGGCAGGGGACAGCGGAACGAGTCCCCAAGTTTCTGATTTTTCAGGCCAAATTTAGGGACGGCAGGGGACGGCTATATAAAATAAAGAAAAATTTAAAATATATAAAGAAATATTAAATATTCATATGAAAACATGGATAAAGCATGCATATATACATTATAGAAACTTAGCATATAACATTTTTGTTAAGAATTCATTGCCAATATAGGTTTTTTTCAATTACGATATGAAAATCAAAATAAAAAGAACATGGTACATTGTTGCTGTCCCCTTGGCCGTTTCCAGGACGGGGACGGGGGGGTTTAGACCAGGGGACGCGTCCCCGGGTAACAACAATCTGGAGTACCATATAAGAAAAAGCTGCCAAAATATTTATTACCTTAGGAAAGGGCTTTTCCTTTTGCTTGGATTTGTTGGAATAATCTATGGCATGCTTTAGAGAATCCTTCTTCTTTATCTTCTTTTCGTCCTTTTCTGGGCCATCGATTGCTTTCCCAACCTGTGGAAGGGTAGCACCTTGTCGAGCCAAAATAATCTCACCCATTGTTTCCATCTTTGGACCCTCTGGCACAGAACCCACAACCAATTTAATCTCAGTCACTGGACAAACCACCTCTGCAGGTATTACTTCATGGAGGGTTACATCCATTTGTGAAGAAGAAACATCAGTTGTCCTAGCCTCATGGTAGGCTCCATTTATTTGTGAGGAAGGCACATTGGTCTTGGCTTCATCCCTTTGTGAACTGGGTAAATCATTCTCTCTAACAAACTCTGGAGTTATTTCTTTGTAATTCTCAGCATGAAAAGAAGTGAGAGGATTTGAAGGCATAGATGTTATGCCATTTGACAATTTTGTTCCAGATTCCTTTCTGTCATGCTCGGTTTGGGATGGTACATGGCCATTTGAAGCAGCAGCCTCCTGGACAAAGATAAACATGATATATAAATAAAAACTAGGATTCTTGTTAAGGAAGAGACACACTAAAAAACTCATTTGCTCTGTTCAGGAATTCATCTGTCAATGTTATTGTAATAGATTCATACTAATGATGTCTGAGGGAATCCCTTGTAAATTTTCCATGTAAAAAACAATCTGGAGTACCATATAAGAAAAAGATGCCAAAATAGTTATTACCTCAGCAAAGGGCTTTTCCTTTTGCTTGGGTTTGTTGGAATAATCGATGGCATGCTTGAGAGAATCCTTCTTCTTTATCTTTTTTTTGTCCTTTTCTGGGCCATTTACTGCTTTCCCCACCAGGGTAAGGGTAGCACCTTGTTGAGCCAAAACTTTTTCACCCATTGTTTCCATCTTTGGACCATCTGGCACAGAATCCACGATCAATTTAATCTCAGTCACTGGAGAAACCACCTCTGAAGGTATTGCTTTATGGTGGGTTACATCCATTTGTGAAGAAGAAACATCAGTTTTCCTAGCCTCATGGTAGGCTCCATGTGTTTGTAAGGAAGGCACATCATTCTTGGCTTCATCCCTTTGTGAACTGGGTAAATCATTCTCTCTAACAAACTTTTGAGTTATTTCTTTATTATTCTCGCCACTAAAAGAAGTGTGAGGATTTGAAGGCATCGATGTTATGCCATTTGACAATTTTGTTGCAGATTCCTTTGTGTCATGCTCGGTTTGAGATGGTACATGGCCATTTGAAGCAGCACCAAACTGGAAAAAGATAAACATGATATATAAATAAAAATCTAAGATTCTTGTTAAGGAAGAGACATACTAAGAATCTCATTTTCTCTGTTCAGGAATTCATCTGTCAATGTTATTGTAATAGATTCATACTATTGATGTCTGAGGGAATCCCTTGTAAATTTTTCATGGAAAAAACAATCTGGAGTACCATATAAGAAAAAGATGCCAAAATAGTTATTACCTTAGGAAAGGCTTGTTCATTTTGCTTGGATTTGTTGGAATAATCGATGGCATGCTTGAGAGAATCCTTCTTCTTTATCGTTTTTTCGTCCTTTTCTGGGCCATTGACTGCTTTCCCCACCAGGGTAAGGGTAGCACCTTGTTGAGCCAAAATAATTTCACCCATTGTTGCCATCTTTGGACCCTCTGGCACAGAATCCACGATCAATTTAATCTCAGTCACTGGACAAACCACCTCTACAGGTATTGCTTCGTGGTGGGTTACATCCATTTGTGAAGAAGAAACATCAGTTTTCCTAGCCTCATGGTAGGCTCCATGTGTTTGTAAGGAAGGCACATCATTCTTGGCTTCATCCCTTTGTGAACTGGGTAAATCATTCTCTCTAACAAACTTTCGAGTTATTTCTTTATTATTCTCGCCACTAAAAGAAGTGTGAGGATTTGAAGGCATCGATGTTATGCCATTTGACAATTTTGTTGCAGATTCCTTTCTGTCATGCTCGGATTGAGATGGTACATGGCCATTTGAAGCAGCACCAAACTGGAAAAAGATAAACATGATATATAAATAAAAATCTAAGATTCTTGTTAAGGAAGAGACATACTAAGAATCTCATTTTCTCTGTTCAGGAATTCATCTGTCAATGTTATTGTAATAGATTCATACTATTGATGTCTGAGGGAATCCCTTGTAAATTTTTCATGGAAAAAACAATCTGGAGTACCATATAAGAAAAAGATGCCAAAATAGTTATTACCTTAGGAAAGGCTTGTTCATTTTGCTTGGATTTGTTGGAATAATCGATGGCATGCTTGAGAGAATCCTTCTTCTTTATCGTTTTTTCGTCCTTTTCTGGGCCATTGACTGCTTTCCCCACCAGGGTAAGGGTAGCACCTTGTTGAGCCAAAATAATTTCACCCATTGTTGCCATCTTTGGACCCTCTGGCACAGAATCCACGATCAATTTAATCTCAGTCACTGGACAAACCACCTCTACAGGTATTGCTTCGTGGTGGGTTACATCCATTTGTGAAGAAGAAACATCAGTTTTCCTAGCCTCATGGTAGGCTCCATGTGTTTGTAAGGAAGGCACATCATTCTTGGCTTCATCCCTTTGTGAACTGGGTAAATCATTCTCTCTAACAAACTTTCGAGTTATTTCTTTATTATTCTCGCCACTAAAAGAAGTGTGAGGATTTGAAGGCATCGATGTTATGCCATTTGACAATTTTGTTGCAGATTCCTTTCTGTCATGCTCGGTTTGAGATGGTACATGGCCATTTGAAGCAGCACCAAACTGGAAAAAGATAAACATGATATATAAATAAAAATCTAATGAATTTATCTGTCAATGTTATTGTAATAAATTCATACTAATGAATGCCAAAAATAGTTATTAGTAATTACCTTAGGAGAAGGCTTTTCCTTTTGCTTGGATTTGTTGGAATAATCTATGGCATGCTTTAGAGAATCCTTCTTCTTCATCTTCTTTTTGTCCTTTTGTAGGTCATTAACTGCTTTCCCCACCTGGGTAAGGGTAGTGCCTTGTTGAGCCAAAAAGATCTCACCCATTGTATTCATCTTTGGATACTCTGGCACAGAATCCATGACCAATTTAAACTCAGTCACTGGAGAAACCACTTCTACAGGTATTGCTTCATGGTAGGTTACATCCATTTGTGAAGAAGAACCATCGGTTGTACCAGTCTCATGGTAGGCTCCATGTATTTGTAAGGAAGGCACATCAGTCTTGGCTTCATCCTTTTGTGAACTAGGTAAATCATTCTCTCTAACAATCTCTGGAGTTATTTCTTTGTTATGGGGTTCATCTATTTCCAGAGTTGGAACATCCTGATTTGCCTTCTCCTCTTTAGACTCCTCACCTCTCATAGTGAAAAATATTCTGACCTCCATATCAAATCCATTGAGTTCATTATTTTCAACGCACAAAGTGGGATCAGCATTGTGCTGTTCAGAAGATATGATGTCCATGCCCTGGCAATGGTAACTCTGTTCCCAGTTTACAGGCTGTTGTAACAATGCTCTTTGAGCAACAGTTTTTCTGTAACGGGACCACTTTTCCACAACAATGTATCGAACTAGAATTTATTAAAGGATTTCAATCGGTCTGCTATAACTTCAGGTACAGGCTCTGCCTGTGATACGTTTATGAACAAAATTTCGTCAAAAGTAGACATCTACAAACCAAAAATAAATAATGTGAAACTAATCGTGAGGGTTGTATAGCTGTTATAAAGACCAGCTGCTAAACAAGATACAATTGTAATTTAGTATATATAATCACAAGCGCTATACAGATGAGAGTCTCTAAAGTAGAAATGCATAATCATGTAATATATGATATATTTATATCTGTGCCTGTGTGTGCATCGCAGATCCCTTATAACTACAACCGTATGACTATGTATTATGGATCCTTCAAATATATCCCTTATAGCCATAAATAAAATTGCAAATAAGATTCGCTCCCCTGAAAACTGTTAAATTGAAAATTTGTTTCGTTACTTAGGATTTGCATTGACAGTACATATCCCGAGCAAATTCTTCATCAAATTGGGCTTCTTAGTGCATGCTTGGAGTTCAAAGTCCATGAATACATCTGGTCTGAATGTGTGTGATAGAATTCAACCTGTAGAACGTGCTATCCTTGGCGGGAAATTGAAACTCAAATAGTTAAAAAGTTTATTGTCTGGCCTCTATCTCTTGCATCTCCTTTATTGAATGATTTACTTGAAGTTCTTGCTTCTTTTCTCCAGTACCTCTGAGATCATCAGGATTCGACTAGGAGAAAACTTGTTCACCAATGTTCACAACTGAAAAATCATTTCAAGTTTGTCTCTTCAGTTAATCTAATTAACCCTCTACATAATCATTAAGGCTCCCAGATTTCTCTATTCATGAAGACAGCTGCGTCCTTGGATTTGTGAAATCTCTCTTCGAAGATATATAGTCGAGGTCACATCAATCAACTGTTAACGGAAAGGAATATTTGGGATTAAAACGAAGCCCTCCAATGCATTTGCTCAGTGTGGAATAGGCTTTGTACTATATATGCATGTTGTTGTTTACTATTCAAAGAATTATATGCAATGATTGCTACAGTATTGAAATTCCCTCTTGCTTATAATTTACGTTATCTAATCTAAGCAGGATAGGATAACATCTATCGGAGGCCCTTAAAAACTACTGCGTTTCAGTTGCATTATAGGTAGTTTATTGTAGTTTTAATGAGATGGATCTCCTTCAATTATTTACATTGTAAATCGTACTCAGTATACTTTAAAAAAACATACTTAATTCCCCTGCTTTAGCTCCACTAGAGATAAAAGGAAAATCGTGAAAATTGTCATCTTTTAAAGCTGAGGATTCGCAACAACAAAACACAGAAAATGAAAACATATAGATAAGCTTCCTGTGCAAAGGCTATACCAGCAAAGGATACAGAGAGAAAGCAGACAATGAATGCTATACTACATTACAATGTACAAGCTTTTGCAGCCATTACGAAAGGATATCAACAGTTCTGCAATCTACCATGAGCTAAAGCAATTCCACCTGCTGGAACATCTGACTTATAATTAAGAAATGCAGTAGATAATCAGCTTGTAATGGGTAATCTTGAGTTCTATTATTTTGATCTTAACTTGAAATGCAAAAGATACGTCATTTTCAGTCTCTTAGGCTACAGCCATAGAATACATGACTACTTCATTACAAGCTTATTAACACAGCAACATCTAAAAACCAGAACAATGCAGCTAGGCAGGATCAATCATGCCACATATAAACAGATTTTCATTTCAGTGAAAAACTGAAATCAACACATTATCAATGTCCATTGCCCAATACCTGTAGAATGGCAGCTAAGTTTCCAGTTTTTTCCTTCAATTGTTAGGTAGTCGACAAACAGAACGCTACAAATTCTCCTCATAGCTATATTTTCACAGATTGTCTGTAGCAACTTGTGGTACTCAAAAAGGCGTTTGAGGATTATCAAACAATGAAAGTACACAATAAAAATAATCAAAACACTCCGGCAAAAAGGTTTACTGTAACAATCACAGCTGTTCCGATAGTGAAACGACAGCAGTGAAGATTAACCGCGGTGGAAGGCAGTTGAACCGCAAATCACACTTGTCAGCAAATATATGGCATGTTGTCGTGCTGCTCTTTCATGTACAAGTGACGTAGGAAGTCTTTAATGGCATCTCAAAGCTTAGGTCACAGCTCCTGGTTTTCTTCTCTACTCTTCCATTGATCAATTTTTAATAAGGAAAAAAAGACCCAATGCCAACTTTAGGCAATTTCAAATTGAAATTGATCTCGAAGTACTGAATTTTAGTGCCACGAACAATTTTATACGGATTCTCTTAGTACTGGTTGAGTCAGAGTTGATAAGGTTTTTTATTACCGTGCTATTAAAAACTTAATCCTGTTAAACTAGTTAGTTTCACATTAATTGTTTTGGCTATATTTGCATTCATCTTCTTCATTGTTTAATCATTGTTTAATCATATTCTCTGTAGTTATATTTCATAGTTTAATCATATTTATATAAAATATAATTAAACTATAAAAAATGCTAAATTTGCTAGTATAATAGTACCTTGATTATACATCTATTATGCCATGTATCTTGGTCCATAAAAAAACATTTGTTAAATATTTTATTTGTGCTTTCAATTATTTGTAAAGATATAATAATTTTTTATTTTTTATTTTAAATTATTATTTTTTATAAAGTATTAGTCTTGATATATTAATTAATTTTGTTTTAATATTTTATATCCATATTTTTAATATGTTGAAAAGAGATATTTATAAAGGTTGAGATTTATTAATAGAATGATTGTTACTAAAAATGTGTCAGTACTTTGAGAATTATATTTAAATTGAATATGGATCTAATATTCTTCCTAAGCAAATTATGGTTTCATTTAGTTTGAGATTCTATGTTAGATGAATTCAAAGATGCTCTCATTAACTTTGTATGGAGTTAGAGATTTATATTCTTAAATGTCAACATATTTATACACTTTGCAAAAAAAAAACTAGAATCAAAACATGTTGTAATTAGGTGTCTGCTATATTGTTAGATTTGCAACAAATTTTAATATCTCGTAGAGAAACTAAAGGTCTTTTAAAAAGATCATGTTCATTATAAGGGACCGTCTTTGTTTTATTAATAATATAGAATAGTTGGGCATGATAGATATTTATTAAAAGCTCTCCAATCATCCATGGAGTTATGTTAAAAAAAGAAAAAGAACTCTTTGTATTTCTAGCATGTGTCCTTGCAAAGCATTGGTTTTAATATTAATCATCCTCCCTCTAATACTTTCTCCATCAATACTCAAAATCAATTTGGTTGGAACTAATAGAACCATTGTTAATAAAAAAATTATCCTAATTTGAATCTTATCTTCAAATTGAACATGGATGTAGCACTCTTCCTAAGTACATTAGGATCTCATTTAGTTTGAGATTATCTATAGGTTAGTTTTAAGAACGTTCTCATTAACTTTATATGGAGTTAGAGGATTAAATTTCCAATTATTGGCATAGTTGCACAATCAATTAGAATCAAAGCACATCATATTTAGGTTTCTAGTATATTGTTGTACTATTGAAAATTGCATTCTCATGCAACGTTTTCCCATATTTTGAGTCTATTTTGATTAAGTGACATAAATGCAACAATTATCCTATAAATGGCATAATTATCCATGAAATTAAATCATGTCATCCCATATCTCTATACCTATCATTACTCATCCCAAAAATTTCACTCATTATTCCTAGAGCGATTTCCCATTGCCCTAGATCAATTCATGGGTATGGACTTGACCCAAGTCACTTCCATTATCATAGATTTAAACCTTGAATTTTAAAATCCAAAATTTAAATTCTCACCCTGGTTAACCACTTATCCAATCATTGTGTAACTTAGTGCATGTTATGTTGATTTATGTGCTTAGTTGTTGTATTTAAGAACATTCTCTAAAATTCATTTAAAATCATGTTGGATCTAGCAAGATGGAGCATGTTAGATTTTTATCAATAAAAAAATATGAAAGTATTTTAGTAGCATTTATTAAAGTATCATCAATATACATCATCATAGGTTCATTACATTTTTGCTTTTTATCCTTGAATCTTTTGTTCAAAGTCATAAAGTTAATCCAAGGGTCTAATTAAGGAGAAGTTAACAGAAAGAGACTATATTCTTCTAAATAAAATTTGTGAACATCAATTCAGTTATTTATTCAAGTTCGGGTCCACACACATGAAGAGTAGGTCTATACATGTATACGTGCATCTAAAGGAGGAATAATTAACTTGTAGAATTAAAGGTATTTATTTGAGTCAACCTTGAAAATATAGAGTATTGATGAATTGGTTCCTAGAACATACAACACTTCACTTTGCCATCATTGATTAGTGAAGTAAGAATCACATTTAATCTAATTTAATTTCACGTTTAATTGTCACAATTTGTAATGTAAATTCCAACTTTATAATCTAATTAATTATTGTTTAATTGAATGTATTTATTTTATAGCCTATATTTAATTTAAGAATTTTTATTTTCTTTACAATTATTAGATTTAAGACAAGTTTTAATGTCTTGTGGAGAAAATTGAAGTCTTATTCAATATTTGATATTAGTGACGTGTTATATTATTAAAAGAGATGACCCAACATTGACTTGGCTTTCTTAAGAGTAATCAAGATAATTCTTTGTCTCAACCATCACCTTCATCTTCTTTTGGCAGCTTCAATTTTAAAGTTCATAGATATTATTTATTACTTCAAATCTCAACAACAATATTCAAAATACAAATTTCTATGCTTATTATTTTTTCTTTGTTTCTCTTTTTTATGAACTTGTCAATATATTAGAATTTTAGTGGATTTAAATTTTTTATTTCACTCTTCACCAATTTCTACACATCTAATTTTCTCGTTTACTGTGCCAAGATTAAATTGAAGGGCTTCTTCCATATTAGTCTCTAGCTCTTTTTGGATATGAAGACATTTGTGATTGTCAAATTTGCATAGTCGTGCCAGTTCTCATTTAGTTTTGTGCACATTTTGACGAGAAAGCCTTAATAAATTTACATATTAGCAAATGACATAATTTTATACAAAGTTGAATCACTTTCTCCATGTCATTTTCCTATCCACTTACATATAAATTACAATGCACTTATCTTTAATCTCATCCATATGTACAAATATCAAGTAGCCCTAAATAGAAAAAATTTAGAAGCATAGGTGAATTAGGTGAAACATAAAAAAGACTTGTATAAACTATCAAGCTATTTTTTCAAACACGTGAAATTTTTGCAATTGTAGATATGACCTAGATCCTTAAACTCAACCCTTTACAATGTATACAAGAGTTTATGATCCCAAGGAAAAAATATAAATTTTCATTTTACACATCATAACTTGGGTCAACAATTTTGTGTATTAAGGCTTTGATGATTTAACACTTGCCTTAAGCTATTATGGCATATAAAAGTGATAGGTCATGTTGATTCTTAGAACATCTACCATCAAATGAGTTCTCTAGATCTCCCCATCATAATGGGTGGCCTCTTCGCAATTGTGATCTATTGAAAAACATAAAGCAAACATTAACTCTTCATTAAGCAACATATTTTGTTGCCTTCTAAGGCTTGTTTATTTTTTATCTTGCATTGTGCCAACCTTCAACACTTAATCATTATAGCCTTCTAAGGCTTATGCTTACTGTTAAAACATTGTTGCAACCTTGAATAAATATCTCTTACACTCCCCCTACACCATTTCAAAACATTGGCATATACAAATGTGTTAGGGCAACATTTAGTATACTAGAAAATATTGCTTAAGCCTCATAAACACTTGAAGAACATACAAACAAACTTTATCATGCACATTGAAAACACATTGAACTTATCAAACATCTCAAACAATCACTATAGCAAGTAAAAGCAACATTCCAACTAACATTCAAATTCATAATTATAAAAGAATAAATCTACACATTTAATCAAATCATCTAGTGAACTTTCCTAATGAAAGAGATCTCAATTCACTATGATTTCTTCTATATACCTTTCAAATGTCGATCTTTAATCTCTTGTTTGAAATGTTAAGTGGTCCTTGATGGCATGCTCTAATATGACCCCAAAAAACTAAGTTTGTCATCTTTAATGATATTTATTTATTTTAATACATACAAAAATATAAACATAAACATTCCTTTATAAATCTAAAAATAAAAAAATTAATGTAAATTTTGTGCATTCTTCAATCATAAAACTAAATACTTTTCTATTATTATATTTAATTTTATAACTTTAAACCATTATTTCATTATATGTACAACTATTGAATTATATCATTTTAATCTATGTTATTTTTTCCTATATTTCCATCTTATTAAATTAGCCTAGATTAATTAACGAAAGACTTTTTACTTTAAAGCATTATATATCTACGTATGCTTCATTAATGTGGGGATGAGTGCTTGAACATATAGTGGGGATGTCAATGTAAAATTAGTTGGAGTGTTATTTTTTTAAGCAATCAACATTGGTATGGTGAAATTGTTGTCGAGATTCTTCTCTACGTTATATTATACCTTTGCTTTTTACCTAGGTCAATATAGGATTCACGGTGGGTAAGAAAGGGTAAATGGGGAAGGGACACGTGTGAGATTATTTTTCTTTGTAGACCATAGGTAGCTCATGAATGGGACAATTTAAAACCAAGATTCCACTCCATGTGAAACCTTAAGAATGACACGCGCGAAGGACAAGCATTTGATTTTTTTTTATATTGAGAGAATGCCAAATACAGCAGAATGTTTATCAACAAGACATGAGAGTCAAAAAGTCGCTGCCAGCTGAAACAAGCATTTGATTTTCAAGCCATTTTCCAAAGAATTGTCTCTTCTATTGGATTTAAATAAGATGGGTAGGGAAATGCTGGCACAATTTTTTAAATGAAGAAAACTGATAATTATAATATACAAGGCAGCCACAAAATGTTGTGTAAAGTAATAAGTTAGAAATATATAAAAACTATATTATCAAAATAAAATCATGATTATATGTTTTCGGAGTAATACAAGATTATAACTATTAGTTATACAAATAGAATAAAATAAGGTTAAATTTTATTTTTTTTAAATTAATAAAAGTGATATTATTTTTGTTTACTTGAAATTAAATGATTGATTTTTTAGTTTACTTTAGTTGGTATTTGATTTTTTTATCCTTCTTTAGCATATAGTTGAATATATGGAAGTATAATATGAGAAAATATGTCAAAGTAGTCTTGGAATTATAACTTCTCAATGAAAATTATAGTTGGAAAACATTACTTGCCATCTAGTTTTCCACAAATGCAACAAGATAACATGTCTAATTGTATACAATCACATTATTTTGCAAAACCATTCTAAACAAAGGTTCTTTCTAATTTGAATGATGACCAAATATAACTAGAAAGTCTTTAAAATTAACAAACAATTGTTTTAATAAAATTACAACCCCATTATAAATTCTTCATGTTTTCATTTGAATTTCAATAATGTCCCCAACAAACAACTTGTAATATAGAAAAAATAGGGCATTAGTTATACATTAATATCAACTTTAGAGTTCCATATTGAGCACTCAATGGACCTAAATTTATGACTAAATTTGCATCTTCATTTAATATTAAGATGAGCAATCAGGAACATATGGGAAGGAGAAGAAGATAAATTTTCTTTAAAATGAGGATTGAGAAATGATGAATGACAACTAATGTCAATCTTTAAAAAATGGCATGGTGTTGGAGTGCACGGTTTAATAGTTAACTCCATGAGAATTAGGGACTACACATAATTTAAAGAATATTTATATTTATTATTCAAATTGAAATCACTCTTTGGTTACTTACTAAGGAGACCAATTTAATTCACTAAAGTCCCATATCACTAAATTGTTGGATCCCTTTCTTGAACAAGTAATAAACCTACCTAGTGAAACTGATGGAAGAAGGTTAGTCTTGATAACTTGTATGTACTTATTCCACCAAAAAGATGAAAAGGAAAAACTAAAACAATAATATAATAAATTATCTTTCCATGGTAAGAAGTGGCAAACATGTTGCTAGTCTTTCTAAATGAATTGGATGGACAAGGACACTTTAATTTGAAAAAAAAGGAACATGAAAAATTTTGTGTTGAGAATTAAGGTGTCTCAACCTTTACAAGTTCTCAAATTTATTTATTAATTATTTGGTATAAATTTTTGTGATTAATATTAGACATTTTTGTAAAAGCAAAAACTTGTGTCACTTTTATAAAGGAGTCGATCAACATTGATCCAAATTTTTTACTTGACTCACTAAAAAGTGGCATGCATGTATTGAATTTTCAAATGATGTTAACTAATAAAATGTTTAATTTCCAGTATATTTTATGTTTCTATATTTTTTTTAAAATAAAACTTATTTGAATATAGTTTTTTATGAAATTGAAACTAGAATTTAGTTGTTGATAAAATGCTGAAAAATGAAGTTAAATGGGATGCCACTTTTTATATAGTAATTTTTTTGTGTGTATTTATAAGTTAAAGCTTTAGTGCATGGATTTTTTTTTTCTTAATTTTGATTAATACATTTTTTAAATAAGTATTAAAATAGGTGTGTATTATAAAACAACTGTTTCTATGGAATGCCACTTTTTGTTTTAATTATTTATTCAAAATTAAAAAAATTATACCATCTTGGCATAGATTATTTTATCTTATGCACCATATTTTTTTCAAATATTTTAATAAATTATAGATTTTTTACAAAATAATCAACCTTATGTTTTGGTTTTGATAACTTTTAGTAAAAACTAAAAAATAAAATACAAATAAAATAATTAAGTATTAATATATATTTTGAAAACTACGTTTATATATACAAAATGGTATTTTTTATATTTTAAAAAAATGTTATTTACATGACTAGTAGTTGTTGAAACATCAATTTTTTGAATAATTTTATCTTTTTGGTATATTGGCCTCAAAGTGGTGTTACATATGAATTTAGTGAACATTTTTATTTGAAAACGTTGTGCCCATATTTAAATTAGCTATAATGAATATAGCTATATCATATGTTTGAACAAAATTTATTTTTAGTTAGAAATACTTAAATTCACTTGTGTTGATAAGTTGATAGAAAGTGTGACAAAAATTTGTATTTTTACCCTTTTCATATTTTAGTATTTTTAATTATACTCCAAGTAATCATGGAATACTTGGGTTTGAAACTTGGGACATGAAAATTTTGGAGGGGAGTAATTTTTTTGAACTACCTCCATTTGAAGTTATTCTTCAAGCGAAGGTCCTTCGCTCAAAGGTCTTTGAGCAAAGATCATCTTCATCCGAAGGTCTTTGTTAATAAAATTATAATAATAATAGCTTTGAGCAAAGATTACCTTCCCTCAAAGGATTGTTTTAAGTTATATTAACCAACAACTATGTTTGTTGAATCATTTAGCGAGCTCACATTTTCTACTCTCGGATGGCAATAAAACTTATGCACATAGTTTTCTTATCTCCGTCAATTTTGTCAAGTCTGGGAGTTGCTTCTGCACAGGGGAGGAACATGAGAGCTTTGAACGAAGGGGAGTAGAAGAGGTTCAAATAAAGGCCTACAATTTTTTCCATTTTTCCCTCATTCCTGTAATTTTCCAATTTATTTGAAATGGAAACAATTCTTCAAATTTTAAAATTGAAATGGTAAAAATTGCAAACCAAAAAAATTAAACACTAAACCCTAAACCCTAAAATCATAACCCTAAACCTGATTTATATTCTAGTATATGGGGAAATATGAATCTTTATTGATTGCAAGAAAGCCCGTAGACATTTTTCATAATTTATTGTTCAAAGAAAAAATTTAATTTCTTTTCTTGAACCCTTGTGTGTGTGATTTGGTATATAGGAAGAAAATGTATTGAGGAGGGAAAATGTAGAAAATTGTTGAATTTATTTCCTTGCATGTGAATGTGCATCCTAGCCTAAGGAATTCTACTAAATACTCATAACCTATGTCAATTTTAGGATAAGAATATCAAGTCAATATGGATAAAAATTTGCTTGATTTAGGCATGTGAAGTCTTTAGATGCAATCATATGGTGTGTATCTCTTGAATAAAGTATCCAACTCTATAGATATGATTAAGTGGTTATGGTTTTGAAAACCTTAGCATCTACTTTCTTTGTTTTTGAAAAGGATTTAGTGGTAGGTGGATATGCTTGATTGATCTTGTTCTTCTTAAGTTCTATTAGTGAGTTGATCTATTTTATCATGCACTTATCTACTCATAATTCACCCTTCTTATAGTATCCATGATTTATCCACTATTTTCTATGATTTTGTTTTTGTAGAAGAAGAGGATGGTTCTAATTAGCCGTTATCTTCTTATATGAACTCTCTAAAACCTTTTGACCCATCTATGAATTAGTTAACAATCAAGAAATAAGACTTTGAAGACTTACTATGAAGTGTCCCCACTTGCATTGATGTGTCATATTCTCTTGTGGTTATTTAAAAAAAAATCAACAAAATCTAACATTTTGAATGTAGCTCCTATGGCATCTCTAGTGGAGTAGAAGGTAGAAAAAAAGTCGGAACTTAGGTAGGACCCAATTAGAAAGAACATTAACATTACATGAGTCATTTTTTTGTGATCTAGTAATCCTATATAATGGAAGCCTCAATGATTTCAAATGTGTGATAAAGTATTGTATGTTGTCAATTCTGATTGTACTTGACTAATTAGTTCGTTTTCCAATTGGTGGCCCCTAAGCATATCAATCTTTCAAAATAAAGTTTCAAATTTTCCATAGATTTTTTGTGGTGAATCGAGACTCTCTACATGTGGAAGAGTAGAACTAGAGGCATTGAAAAGTAAATAAAACCATATGATTCACCATAATTTATTAAAATATATTTTATACATATAAAAAAGGAGCATTATTTTTATACCATATATGATCTCCTAAAGTAACCTTTTCTATCAAACAAGAACTTTATTTTACTTCATTGAGATAGAAGTTGTAGGGCATGAGGATATGAGGTTTTTGTTCATACATATTAAGATAAAGAATAGAAAAATAGACAACCTAATAAGAGGTACATGTATAATCAACACACTCATTTATCTCACCTCCTTGATTCTCTTATATCCTTTTAGAGATCCCTAGAATTGTTGCATTGATCCATCCTTGTCTAGATGTCAACTATTCACACCACCTCCTTCTAGAACAATCATTTTCTTGATCCTTGTGATGAAATCCCACCTCCTCTTTCTTTTTTATTCCTTCTACGGAATTCACTTCCTTTCCTACATTTTTGTCATTCATATATATGGTTAGGTTCCTTTCCTCCATTGCCTTTTTCTCACTACCCACACTCATTTGACACAAGCCCATGCTTCATGTCCTCCATAATTTAAGCATAGCTATGCTAGAAATTATATACTCCTCATTCTTAGTATTGTGGGAATACCCAAATGTTCAATATTGAAACCTAGGTGTTGAATGTTGAAACCTAAGGTAAATGGTGATCATTCCTATATTTTGAATTATACATACAAGTTTTGGGAATTATAGGATAGGAATATAAAAACCTTGATCTTTGTTATCCAAATTTCACTAATAGCTCATTCAAGTAGAGCTTTTGATTCAAAACTTAAAACAAAGGTACATTTCCTATCCCTTTCCTTCATTACATTCTATTACATAAACATAAATTTAAATATTTCATGAGTAACAGATTACTGCATTATAACGATATGTAACATAGAAGAGATTTATATAGATCTTTTCTTAAAAGGTAATCTTTATTGATGATTTAAATGTTCATGGTCTCACACAAGCCGTGAGACTAACTTATTCAAAATACATAAAGAAAAGAATATACATGAATAATTAAATTGAATGGAATGCACATATAAGGTAAGAGACCAGTCATTGCTTGAAAGTCTAGTTCATTGTTGTTGTTTGCCTCTAGCTTCTTGTCTCGAGTAGCCTTTAGTCCACTTGAGCTTTTGTGTCCAAGTCCCTACATCTGACAATAGCATAATGTTAGAGAAATGCTCTAATCAATGAAAAATCTCTAACATTACATGTACAAACACTTACATAAATAAGCAGATCTCCAAATAATTTGAACAAGAGATGCATACTTTAGGTGTCTAGGAGAACCATCAAGGTCATCATACACATATCAAACATGCATTTTATTTTATAACATGTTTGTTTCATGTGCAGTTACAGGTGTAATCATGTTTCTATTTTATCCATCAATTCAACATGTGGGGTAAAATGGGCACTCATGAGGATTGAGCTCAACATGTTGTTGTTTTGTACTCTGGATAGAACTAAAATTAACTTCTCATGTTTTGTTCAAATAATCATAAATCAACTATGTCAATGAATAGAAGTTCATTGTCATTTATGACATATCATCATTCAAACAAAGCATGAAAGGCATAACAAGATAACTGATACAAGAACTAAAACAAGCAAAGATTTCCAAGTTCCTGTTAGGAGTTATTATGAACAACATGGAGTAGCTACAGGGCGACAAGAGGTAGGGATTGGAGTTCTACTGTTGTAATGACAGGAGGTTAAATTTATTAGCCCTGTGTCAAGTGTTTGTAAAAGCAATATGTACAAAGCATTACAATTTTCTTTTCAAAGAACAATGCACGATATAATGCAAGAGAGAGTTAACAATAGTTACTACAGGATCATGACATTATGAAGGTAAAAATGACGAGCATAACAAACAGTTAAGGTGGAACAACATGTTAGTTTATCAACAGTTTGAAGATAATCATTAATGAAGAACAAAGGAAATTTATGTCATCAAAATTGACAGTCAACAGTCAGGTTCAATTACAAGAAAGCATACATTTTTGGGTATGGAGGAACAAAGAAACACATGTTTATATATGTTCATATGCTTGATATAGATGCAGAAGAATTCAATTTTTGATCTTAATACACAACATTTTAGAAAACAATAGCATCATCACAGTAGAATGGACCGGGATGCCAAACAAGTAGACAATGTTGGTAATGGAGGTGAGTGAAGTAGAAGCATGAAAGCTAGCAATGTACACAAGGATAGTCAACCATAAATGCAAAAAATTCCAGGAGGTCGCTGTCTTAATGATAATGACAATCTTTATACATTTCAGAGTTTTAGTATCTTCAAGAATAGTATACATTGTAGAATTGTTAGAAAGGTGCTTAAATTTCTATAGAGGTGGAGTCTATACAGGTTATGTGCCAAGACACCCACAAATGACAGATTTAAACAACAACTCATACCCTGTTTGTGAAAGGAAAGACAATGCAAATCCCTAGAGGAACATTTCCTTTAAAATGATATTTGGAAACTAGCATGAAAAAGAGAAAACTTAGAGGGACAAAGCGGGGTTTTCAAGTAAAATGGGTAGTTTTCATGAAGGAGTGGAAAAGATGGGCATATTTTCTTGTGGAACGATGCACAAACTTGTAGAAGTAAAAGAGATAGTCATGCATTTTTTAGGTCAACGAGGAAAATATGGTGAGGCCACGGCCTAGTATTTTTGTGTTAAAATCTTCAGATGTTTTACATTAAGAGGAACCCTCGAGTTTTTACAGAGACTCACGACCATGACATAGAAACAAAGATGCCAAGTGAAATACACAAAATGTTTTAGCATTCTACAGGAATCAAGTGGAAATACACTGAAGAGCTCAAGGAACATTGCAGCAAATACAAGATGCCAGGAGCAAATGTATGAAGTTTACAGCAAAATAGAGGTCACGGGTTTTAATAACCCATACACAGTTTTTTGATGCTTGTAGATTAATCTATGACTGCAATCATAAAGAGCAAAGGAAAGAATCTATAGGAAAATGCAAAGGAACAACCGTGGCCTGAAAATTAGAGGAAGAAGTTACCCAATGAAAAGGCGACCATTTTTGGCTAAAAGATGCAAAGTTTCTTCACACAGAGGACTTTAATCATACATAGGATGCATTTCAACTAAGATCTCATTAGAATCAAATAAGGAATATACAATTTCGAGTGTTTTTCTTCAAAGATGCAACATAAAAGGTAGTTTCTTGACAGAGATAACACTCACCTGAGGATTTGAGGCTTATTTTGCCAAGGAAAGTTAGAGTAAACCCTCTGTTTCTGCAAAAATCCACCATTGAAGCTTCACACAAACTCTAACAGAGTCAACAAAGCAGTGTGAAAAAAATTCGTTTTGCTTTTTGTTTCAGGGTTTGTCTCATATTATATGTCGACATGAGAAATGGGTGGCATTTTTTGCCTTCATTTTACAAGAAAATCAATGCAAACTAATACAAAAACCCGCAGACCCTAATGTTGGTCTATGTGTGTTAGGCGTTTCTATGCCTTAGAAACTTTCTCAAAAAGTTTTCAATGTAATGCCACCTCATGACCATGGTGGAGTCATCAACATGTGAGTGCCTTTTCAGCATCGAGCTTTTGAAAAATTTCTTAATTTTTTGCATATTTATAAAATGTAAAACATATGACTTAAAGGTGCAATTATAAACATTCAGAGTCATATTGTTATGGTTTAATGCAAATGGAGGAGGAGCGACTTGGTCAATTAAAGGTAATTATCTTTCTTATTGCTTTGAGAGCTTTTAGGAGTGCTTTGAGTTGTTTTCCAACATGAGGAGGAGATTTAGGAGTGATTCACCACCTTATTGAGAGGATATAGGTTTTTTTACTCTATTTAGAGCATTTTTAGGGTCAAGTTTGACCTTTTCATCCATTTTGAGTTCATTTGGAGTATATCTAGAGGCTAGATTTATGGATTTATGGTTGCATCCGACCCAAGAAGTTTTTAAATGCTATTTTCTTGGGGTTTGGTTTGGAGGTTTTTGCTTATACACATTTGTAACTCTTTTTTGGAGTTAGTTCTAGATATGCTTTTCTGGAGTTAGTGACTTTTTCAGTCCTTTTGACAGAAAGAAGCATTTTGATGTAATTCAATTTTGGATATGAGTTTAGTTGAAGCCTTGGATGCTCTTGATACAAAAATTTTCCCTTCTTATTCAGTGCATTATTTTGTGTCCCACATGATTGATCGAATTATCTGTGAGAAATTCTTCACCTCCTTTTAATTTTGTCTCATGATCTTGATACCTTTATGCATAGGTGTGTTAATGCAAGTTATAGATTTTCCACAAAATGTAAAATGGCTACTAGTTGTGAGATTACTCTCCTTCTTGAAGTTTGAGCTTTAAGGCCCTTTTGTAAAATACTTACGCAAAAAGCATACAGTAATAAGTAGTGCAAGTTCATTTTCTATCATTGCAAATAAGTGTTATGCAAGTCTGGGTTTCATAGTCCTTATCAGTTAGGTGTATCACCATAGGAAGTAGTGCTTACCAATTATTGTTTTATTATTTTTAGTTCATTTTATCTTTCTCCCTTTTCCTTTCAAAAATCAGTAATTTAGTTGATATAACCAGTTAGGAAGCCAACCTATCTGGAGGTTGATTCTCATTTTGGGTGACCCACAACCCGAGAATGCTCCCATGTTTCTCTAGCTAACTGATTTTCACAACTCAGTTCAGGTGCAAGTTTAGGAGATAACAATCTTATTATGGGAAATTAAGCTAGTTGTCTTAAAATTTTATATATTATTTATATTTATATAGATACTGTAGATACCGAAAATTGGTCTAGGCCTGCGAGTACACATTTCAACATAATTTTCTATAGTCCGTCATCTTGATTAAATAATGTTACTTATTTAATTGCCTTTCTAACATATATTTCCTCTATTAATTAAATACCCTTTTTAATTAATTCATTAATTCATAATCATCCTTTATTCAACCTAAGTAATTAAATCAATCATATTTATTTAATTATGTTGCGAACTAATTAATTCTTCCCCCTTTATCTATCAATTAAATAATTTATTATTTAATTCCCCTTTATCATACTTTTCCAACTATAATTAAATATCTTTATTTAATTATTCATTTAACCCCTTTTCATCTATAATTAAATATTTATTATTTAATTATTCATTTATCCTTTTCAACAGCCAAATTAAATAAATTACTTTATTTATTTAATTAAAAGTCTCATATTTCGAATGTTGAATTAAATTAACATTTAATTCATTATTTAATTAATTATGTCACATTCCTCTAACATTCAGTTATCTCTTACATGCACTTATCGTCTGACTCGAGTTATCTCTATGAGAGAACTCTCCGTCACAACTAGTCGATTAACTAGTTCCAACTCATATGCATGATCTATATTTATTAATTAAATATCTTTATTTAATTAACTAACTCAAGTTTGCATTCACATGCATTTATCATGCATTTATTCTCCAACTTCTAACTTTGGCTTTTGCATACAAAGTCTATTTCTTTTATTTTTTGAAGATGAAGATTGGAACTCATGTTCTAACTCATGTTCTAAAATTAGTCTTTACTTGCAGTTGAACTCACATTCTAACTCGCGTTCTATCTGTCACATAACTCATCGCATGGCATTCATCAATCTCATCCGTCGATCTCTCTTTCAATCTGAGCCGATCATTTGAAAACACAAAATCTATAAAATGGCCTGTCATTATCATTATTCCTCCTCCCGAAATCATTATACACTTTTGAGAAGAAACAATCTTCGATATTTTGCTGAGACAGTTGACGAAGTTATGCTTGCATTCAAACACAGAAATCTGAGGGCAAGAATACTTAAAAGGCAAAATGGAGAAGAGCAATGGAGTTAATTCGAAAGGGTGAATACATTATTCGGTGAGATCAATTCAATTTGTTAGTTTTCATTTATGTTTTCAATTTCGTTCTTTATTGTTTGATTTTAGATTAGTTTTGATTTTAGATTAGGGTTAATGTTGTTATTTCTAGTTGCAGATCGAACCATAGATTTAATCTTGAGTTACATTTGGTGAATCTAACATGAACGCACTTCAAAATCCGCACATCTTTCCGTTTTTCATTTCTTTTTCACAGGTTTTCCGTCCAGTGAACCGCATCTGTCAAAAACAGCGACGCATCTGTACTTACGAACCACATCTGCCACGCCATAAACCGCATCAGGCTGTCAATCGCCGCATCCGCCTGCCATTCACCGCATCTGCCTATCTATCGTCACATCTGCCAGTCGACGAATTTCAAACTGCATCAGACACTCCATTGACCGCATCCGCCTGTAACCATTCGAACCGCATCTGTGGCTCCAAAAGCCGCATCTGGCTGGTAAAGATTTTTATTTGTTTTATCGATTTTCGTGCATCCATTTTTTGATTTTCGCTTTTTTTTCGTGATTTAGATTTTCACTAATATTTGGTTCAGTTGTGTCAAGGTGGAATAACAAGTGTTTGCAAGACGAAGCTTAGAAGACAATACAAAAACCAAAGACAAACAATGAACTACTGACAAAGTTGCATGCAGGACCTAATGCTTTTATCATTTTAGCCTGCTTTTTGTTTTGGTAGATAGATAATCGTTTTGTGGGTTAAAATGAACTTCTACTTGGTAGTGTAAACAATCTCGTTTGGGCTTAATAATTTACCAGTGTTTTTCGTGTCTGCATTGTTAGTTTATAACCCCACGATTTAGTAATTGAAGTATCCTCTCCCCTTGTGCATTCATGCGATCCTGGGTGTAAGAGAAACGGTTACTGACTCTAGAACTTGGGCCTATCTTGGTGGGAAAAAGTACTCACCCCAAGACGACTCAGACCGGTAGCACGCTATAGCCAAGCGACTTCCAGCCGGTATACAAAAGTGGATTCTTGGGGAAACCCCAAGAATCATGCGCACTAATCTGACAGATGGACAGAAATGGACTCTCGCCGACGTTGGTTAGTGTCCCACAAATGGAATGCCCGAATTAAAAGCTTTGTTGTAGAGTTACCAAAATCCTATCTACTTGTTGGTGCAGCAGGTCGGACCTGTGAAGCGTCTTACAATCTTAAGGTTTACGTGTAGAGATGAAAAGTATGCCATGGGAGATTCATGGGTACTGTAGCTTGGCTGCCCCGTATAAGTGAGTGTCATGGAGGGGAGCCAGTGGGGTCAAGCTACTAATCATCCACCGTAAATATGCGTAGCTGGAGAAATCCAAGTAAGAATTCAACAAGTACTATCCTAAAGGCCTAGGGTGTAAATGTTTTTCGAGTCTCAACAGTCCATTCATCACAAAACTGAAAATACTTTGAATGTCATGTTTGCTGTTTGCTGTATTTGCCAAAATCTTGATCAAACAAACAAAGTCAGTCAAACAACTTTCGAAAAAAAATTTCAACTGTCAGGAACAAAGTCACATTTGTCAGTTTAATCGCCACATCTGTATTAGCGAGTCACATCTATTAGGGGAATAACCGCATCTGTCTATCATAATTTTCACAATCTCAAAGTTTCGAAGTGCATCTGTCACATCCTAAGTCGCATGTGTCAAAGTCTGAACCGCAAGTGTCTATCAGGAAAACTAGTTTTTAGAGTCCAGAATAGGAAAAACGCATGTGAATTGGTAAACTGCAACTGTAAGAAACACTGCAACTGTCAAATCTTGAACCGCAACTGTTAGGTGAACCGCATCTGCCTGTTAACAGAGAACAATCAAAACTGCAAACTGAGTCCGAACAGAAACTGTCAAAATTTTGCTCAAAAATCTTACATCCATTAGGTGGTTATATACGTCTTAGTTACAATCCACGTCTTCGTCATAGTCATCCAAAGTCACATGCATATAGATACTTCCTCGGAAATCTTAGTTACAATCCACGTCTTCGTCATTGTCATCCTAAGTTGCATGCATCTAGATACTCCCTAGGAAATTGCATATCACAGCATAGATAAGTTTCCTCGTCTTTGGATAAATTCATGTCCCGATTTGTCACACTCATCGAACCTAGTCACCTTAGTCTTATCTAGTGAATCTTTTCAGCTCAACAAGTCTAGTTTGGAAAGTTCACTTTGTCAACTGTCATTTGTCCTACAATCAGGTTCCTTGGTCAAAACAAATCCTTGCATGCATTTACTCCATAGGAGGTAGGTTATACCCATTTTAGAATCATAGTCTACACGAGGTCTTACATATTGTCCGTCTTACCATACGTCATCTCAGTATACGTCTTTCTAGAAATCATTTTAGCAACATCCTTATTGTCCAAAAAATCCAAAAACATAGAAATAGGTCATATCAGTTCTTAGGCATAGTCTGCATTACCCCATTTTGAGCAACTTTTTTATGGTCGAAACAAGGTCTCAAAAGAGGCACAAAGAAATGGCAGACCCCAACGAGTTTATCAATCCTTTCAGCACTCAACCACCTAGGAAGAACAAACCACACAAACCATTGCTTGATAAATTTGTCACTAGAGATGCCAATGGACGAGTCTTTGTTGAAGACATAGAGTCTGCAGTCCAAGATCCTGAATTTGCATCCTTCATGGATGAGTGCTTGGCAAATGATCCCCAATGCTATCTAGCAAAATTGCTAGTAGAAGGTGCCACACTACCACCAAGATTTGGCGTTCACACATTGAAAACGACATCTACTCAAACAGTGACATCAAGTGGTTCTATGCCCCAAATCACCGCAGCAATACCAACTGGCATACCAACTCAGACATCGTCAATTGTAAACACAACCCCTTTCAACATAACACAAGGTTTACAATTTACGACAGGAGCAACTTCATGCAACCCCTTTGGCACCAACACGATTGGTAAGAGATCCAAGGTGGGTATGAATATTCCCATCCCAAATCAGACCATTCAAATAGGGAATATTCCTCCACCAAGTCAACCCATTCAAATGAGATATATTCCTCCACCAAGTCAAACCATTCAAACAGGATATATTCCTATCCCACAACGGACTATTCAAATGGGATATATTCCTTCACCAAATCACAACCCGTCGCAAAACATGGCATATCAGAACGTCTACATTGATCCGAACAACGCCAACACCATGTCCTTGACACAAGTCGATGTCCTTCAAAATCAAATGCAAACTCTCCAACAACAAATGGATAATATGTCTATGTCAGGCAAACGAACTATCTCAGCACAAGACTTATGTCCATGTCCATTTGACAAAGCGCTTTACATGACACCTTTTCCCCATGGATACATTATACCGATTTTGCCTAAGTATAATGGGAAAAAGAATCCTCTAGAACATATTAGGGAGTTCTCAACAGCATGCATGGACATATCGTATGACCCCACATATCTGATGAGACTATTTCCACAAACCCTTGTTGGGATAGGACTGGAATGGTTTTCTAAACTACCATATGGTATACTCTCTTGGGGAGAATTAGCTGAAAAGTTTATCGAACATTTCGCCTTCAACATAGACAATGAGATAACAATAGCAACCTTGTGCCACATGACACAAAAAGATGGCGAAACTTTCACCACTTTCTTTCAGAGGTGGAGAAGTCTAGCTAGCAGATGTCCAGTTGAGATACCAGAGAAACAAAAGGTCATGATATTCCTAGAGAACATCAATCCAAAACTGCGGAGTGATTTAAGAGTACATTGTTGTACCTCATTCCTAGACTTGGTACAGAAAGGCATCATCCTTGAGAAAGGCCTTATTGACAAAGGCAAAATAAAGGTACCAGGTAGGAATCCTATTGTCCAAAATCAAAACACGCCAAATGATAGAAGACAATTCTGGTCCAGAAACAAGAATATTACAAATGATGGCATTATCGATGCTAAAAACATACATACAAGGCTAGTTATCACACTGAGAGGATACAACCAAAATCAAGACACAATGGATAATCCAGATCAAACGGCTAATGATCTCCAAAATTCACAGCAACAACGACCTCAAAGAAGATTTCCAACACGTGAATTTACTCCTCTAGGACAACCGATCGAGGTTATTTACAAAGAATTGATTAAACACAATCTCATCAAACCGTTGGAACCAAGAGAATATGATCCTGGACAATTTAAACCTTCCTGGTGGGATGACAAAGCCCATTGTGAATATCATCAAATAAAAGGACACAGCCTACAAAATTGTCGCCAACTCAAGGGCATTATCCAAGACTTTGTGGAGAACGGAACCATAGAGGTCGACGGACAGAAAAACACCAAGAACAGTGATCATAAGGTCTTCAAGGACCCATTACATGACCACACAAAAGGAAAAGCCTTTGGTTCGGGACCTAAGACCGATCCATCAACCAATTACGCAAACACCAATTTTGACTATGGAAAAGGAAAGATTATAAATAGCCTCCACGCTGCAGATGAGCATGTCGATACCTTCACCATTAAGAAGCCTCCATAATGTAGTGTCAACACACGTAGAACCAAGATCACTATTCCAGGTCCTTCTTCTGAGCCATCTACACAAGATTCCAAGTTCAAGTACAACCTTCTTGATCAATTGAGTAAAACCCCTGCACAAATATCTATCTTGGAACTATTGACCTTATCACCTGAGCATCGAGTCATTCTCGATAAAGTTTTACAGAACACAACTGTCCCTACTGATTTAGATGTCAATTGTTTCGAAGAGATGGTGGGATATTTAACCAATTCGCACCATGCTACATTTTCCCAACAGGATTACTCGACAGAAAAATCTGATCATAATGACCCATTACATCTTGAAGTCTTAGTCCATGAAACCAAAGTCAGACGAGTCTTGGTAGACGGAGGAGCAAGTTTGAACCTATGTACCCTAAAATTGGTTAAGGCATTAGGATTCTCAGAAGATTGCGTAGATACCTCTAAGAGTATAGTCATCAAGGCTTACGATGATGAGGAAAGATCATCCAAAGGAGAGGTCACACTCCCTATCAGAATTGGTCCAACAATCATGAACACCAGCTCCCAAGTCTTGGATCTCACTCTTTCGTAAAATTTGTTGTTAGGTAGACCTTGGATACACACAATGAAAGTTGTACCTTCAACGTATCACCAATGTCTCAAATTTCCACATAATGGCACCGAGATCACTATTGATGGTGATCCAGATCCGTTTCAGTATTGTACAAGCCTAAAGGAAATTCCACAATGCCAAGTACCAGTTAATCAAGAATTTTCATCATCCAATTCATCCCAATACATTGACTCATCACATCTCACTAAGTCCAAATCATTCACACCTCCATCAACTACTCCTAAACTTGAAATCCAAGACAAGGGCTTTGGCGAGTATCGTATAAAGGCATCATACTGTGTCAGTCAACTGATTCCACCTAAGGCATATGGCCTACCTATGGCAGATAGAATACAGTCAATAGTCATATTCAATGTTCCCCCTACAACGACATTGATCAAATGGGGAGAGCTAAGCGAGGAAATTGTGGACCAAGGTGATTCCTGGTTGTATCAAGAAGAACATGAATACCCCTCCCCGTCTATTCAAATAGCTAAGAACCAATATGGAAAAGGCTTTAAGATAATGCAAAAGGAAGGCTATGACGGGCACAGTGGGTTAGGGCTACATCAAAATGGAAGGACGGAACCGATTACTGTCCACCCACGACCGAAATACTTAGGGCTAGGGTGTCAACCGCTTAGAATTGGGTTTCCTAGTACTTCGTCACTGTTTCAAGAGGAAGTGAGTGCTTACGCAGACACCGAGACATCTCATGATCCACCTCCCCCATTTTACGACAACCCTCCAATCTTTGATGAATCCCCTTACTCAAGCGATGGTGAATGGGATTCCCTTTCATCTACCAGCACCATGAACATAGACGCACTATTTGGAGAATTGGACCTAAACGTGAAACCTATACCCAAACCATCTAGTCCTTGTCCTAAGAAACATTTGTCCAAAGAAGAATGGCATAAGATCTATTATTGGGAAAAACTCGATCGTGCATCTTGGGCACCTGAACCACCATCTTCTAACGACCTATCCCAGGCAATGGTCCCACATCAACGTTTACCTACCCGTAAGGAAAAGACCCAGCAAGAGTTAGTCCAGAACTTCTACGACCATGTCAACCATTCACTATTCACCCTGTCAGTAGCTACCTTTAAAAACTCCGATGATGACATGCCCCTCATATATCCCGAACTTATAGATTGGGATCAATAAGGTACACCTATCTTAGACACATTTGAGAACGACGAAGCAATTGCTGAGTTCATGGGACTTCGAGAAGGCATACCAAGAGGGGATCATAAAGCTGGTTTTACCATAGACTTGGATGATAAAGCATATTTTGGGGAGTCTATTTACACCTCTAGTCGCAAAAATGAGGATAAAAAGAAAAAAGACAATGAAAAGAACAAGGATGAGTCCCTAGGTGAAAACCGAAAGGCACCTTTGGACGAAGAAAAAGTCAAAATAAAGGACGTATCCAAGGGCGAAAACCTCCCTGAGGCACCCAAGGATAGAGGTTTAAATATTCTCCCCGTTGAACAAGAAAATTCACTGATGCTAGTAGAAGAATCAGTTGCAGTCAACATAGGTACAGAAGAGAATCCAAAGATGGTATATTTTGCAGCTTCTTTAACAGAGACAGAAAAACCTGAGTTTAAGGACTTCTTCCAAAAGAGACAGATAAACTTTGCATGGTCGTATGCTGACATGCCTGGGCTGGATCCATATCTAATATTGCACCATTTACCATTGCAGCCAGGCATCAAACTAGTCAAACACAAGTTAAGAAAAATGCACCCGCGGATTGCTCTATTGGTCAAGACAGAACTAAAGAAACTCTTGGATGTAGGATTCATAAGGACAATAGACTATGCAGATTGGATATCGAATCTTGTACCCGTGACTAAACCAACTGGGGGTATTCGAATTTGCACATACTTTAGAGACATCAACAAGGCGTGTCCTAAGGATGACTTCCCTTTGCCGAATATAGATATGATAGTGGATCTTATAGCGGGGTGTGAGATGCTATCCCTCATGGATGGTTTCTTGGGATACAACCAGATTAAAATAGCAACTGAAGACCAACATAAGACAGCTTTCACGTGTCCATGGGGCACATACTGTTGGAACGTTATGCCTTTTGGGCTTAAGAACGCAGGAGCTACTTACCAACGTGCAATGACTACAATTTTCCATGACTTTGTACACATTCTCATGGAAGATTACGTCGATGACATTATAGCAAAATCAAAAACAAGAGAAGCTCACTTAAAGGTTTTAAATAAGATATTCCAACGGCTAGAGAACTACAATGTTAGGTTGAATCCAAAGAAGTGTGTCTTTGGAGTCAAATCGAGGAAACTGTTAGGGTATATCATCTCTCAAAGAGGAATTGAAGTAGATCCAGAGAAGGTAAGAGCTATCATAGAAATGCCTCCTCCAGTCAACATAGGACAACTCAGAACTCTACAGGGCAGACTACAGTCAATTAGGCGATTCATAGTACAACTGGCAGATAAGATTCATCCATTTCAACATCTACTCAAGAAGGGAGTACCATTTGTGTGGACGCTTAAATGCCAGGAAGCATTCCAACAAATCAAGGACTATTTGCTAACTCCACCAGTCTTAATGCCACCTACAGAAGGAAAGCCTTTGATCTTATATATTTCAGCAACTCAGTCGGCATTAGGGGCTCTTCTCGCACAAAAAGATGATCAAGGTCATGAGAGAGCAGTCTATTACATTAGTCGTACCTTAGTGGGCTATGAATTGAATTATAGCAACATAGAACGTGCCTGTCTTGCGGTAGTTTTTGCTACCCAAAAACTTCGGCACTACATGCTCAATCGACAAACAGTGTTAATTGCAAAAATTGATCCACTCAAATACCTTCTAAGTAAGGTAGCTTTAACAGGTCGATTGGCTAAATGGGTCATGATACTTAGTGAGTATGACATTGAGTATGTCGAGAGGAAGGCTATAAAAGGACAGGTGATTACAGATCAGTTAGCTGATGCACCTATAAAAGCAGATCATCCCTTAGTGGCAGATTTTCCAGATGAATTTCTATTCAACATTGACACTAAAACCGACTGGAAACTGTACTTTGATGGGTCACATACAAATTGTGGTTCAAGAGCTGGTGTCTTATTTGTCACACCTCAAGGTGATACCATTCCCAAATCATTCAGGATTGCTTTCCCTTGTACAAACAATATAGCAGAATACGAAGCCTTAGTGACAGGCTTGAAAATGGCAGCACAATGGAACATTAAGAGCCTACATGTCTTTGGTGACTCTCAACTGGTAATCCGACAGCTAAATGATGAGTACGAAACTAAGGATGAGAAGCTTGCCCCTTACAAGAGAATGGCTGATAGTTTCAAACAATATTTCAAGGACATAACTTTTCAACAAATACCACGCATTCAAAATAGAGCTGCAGATGCTATGGCAACCGTGGGTTCCTTGTTGGATATTCCGAGTAACATGCCTAAGTTCGAGTTTCTGGTTGAACAGCTATTGGTCCCTGCTTATGATATCCCCGATACTATAATGGTGTGTACCATTGTTGGTCCTACATCTCCTTGGTATAAAGAAATATTCGACTATCTAACAAATCAAACCTTACCTCAAGACTTGTCCAATAACCAACGTCGAACCTTCATCTGTAAGTCCGCCAAGTACACCATCATCGGAGAAACCCTATATAGACGCACCTTAGACAACGCCCTAATGAGATGTCTCGACGGTGAAGAAGCACAAACAACTTTGCGAGCAGTGCACGAGGGTATATGTGGATCCCATTCGAGTGGTCCAACCTTAGCCCATAAGATTATGAGACTAGGTTACTATTGGCCTACTATGGAGAAAGACTCATACATCTTTGTGAAGACGTGTAGACAATGTCAAATACATGGAGACTTGATAAGAGCGCCAACACAGGAGCTTCGACCGATTACTTCACCATGGCCTTTCACCCAATGGGGACTTGACCTCATAGGTAAGATACACCCACCATCATCCAACGGCCATAAATTCATCATTACTGCTACCGAATACTTCACCAAGTGGATTGAAGCCATTCCCATGACCTACATCACTGGCACCCAAATATCTAAGTTTATTCTGAACTATATCATTTGTCGGTATGGTGTACCACAATCCATAATCACAGATAATGGCCGCCCATTCAAGAACCAAGAAGTACGCCATTTATGTGAAGAATTCCACATCAAGCATCATTTTTCCACCCCATATTACCCACAAGGTAATGGCCAAGCTGAGGCATCTAATAAAACCATTGTTAGAATCCTTAAAAAGACTGTCAATGATGCTGGTCGTGACTGGCACCTATAGCTTAATCTTGCCTTATGGGCTTACCGCACAAGCATCCGCACTCCCACCGGCGCCACTCCATTTTCCCTCGTATTCGGGTCCGAAGCTATCTTACCTATAGAGGTCGAAATACCTTCTCTAAGGGTATCTTTGAAGGGTCATGTCGACGATGAAGAATATCGTGTCTCTAGGCTACAAGAGCTTGAATTACTGGATGAACAAAGACAGAAAGCATTAGATCATTTGCAAGCATATCAAAATCGTCTTCGTCGGAGCTACAATAGGAAGGTTCTCAATAGATATTCTGACATTGGTGACTTGGTATTAATGGAGAATCCGAAGAACCAAGCTAAACGAGAGAAACCAGGAAAGTTTGAGCCTAACTGGTTAGGGTCGTACATTGTCACAAAAGCCTTTGGGTCAGGAGCATACCAACTATCTACTCCTGAAGGAGATCCGCTTTTGTCACCTATCAACAGTCTGCATCTAAAGAGGTTCTATGCTTAGCTTCTGAGAATCCGTGTCTTAATCTAGAAAATACAAAAAAAATTGAAAAAATAAAATAAAAAATAAAATAAAATTGGAAAATCAAAAAAGTAAAGGGAAATAATCTGTCCTATAGTGAAAACCACTTCGATGGTGCTAGGGATAAGTACCATGGTAAAAACCTGGCAAACAAGCACCATGTGTAGTCAAGCTCGCTCTTTCATCTACCATCATTCCAATCAGACTTTCCCCCATCACTCATAATAAATGGTTGTCCTATCCATCGCTTGGAATGATTGACATCTAACGTCCCACTCCGTCACATTATCCACTCCATCTCGCAAGTCTTATTCCCGACTGGGGGAAAATCCTTGTTCTATTCCATGAACGCCTTATACATAGCATTGCACCATCAGAAAATGTCTTGAAAAAAACAAAAACATTAGAAAACTTCAAAAATCCAAAAAAATCAAAACATGTCAGAAAATACCAAAAACAAAACAGTGTCAAGTCAGTCATGTTAAGTCAGTCGTAGTCATAGTCGAACTACGTTGCCTCTACGACTGGGACGTAGGCAGGGCCATCAATCGATGTGCCCTCGAGGTATTAGGTCTGTCAGTCTAGGTTTGTTATGTATCACACACAATTAAATCATGACTCTTTGTATATTCAAAGTCATTGGTCGTGTCGAACTACGAGGTCTCTACATGTACAACGTAGGCAAGGCTAATCAATTGATGAGCTCCCGAGACCACACTAGGTCAGTCCAATAGGGTTCATTCACTATCATTATCACACACGTTGCATATCATAGTTTGAGGTATCATCTCATGTCATACACTGTCTACACGCACACACTCAACTTGTCATCAAGTCAATATCATACACATTGTCAAAGCAATTAACTTGTGTCTAAGCAAGATATGTCTTTCTTGTCCATAGACGTCATCAAATTGTCATAGTCTCATGTGGCTTGTCGCATCAAAGTCATTAGACTCCAATATCTTATACGACACATGTCTTTCTAAAACCAGGTTTTGTCATGCCTTATACAGAAGTCACCAAGTCGAAACCAGACTCAACGTCTTAGGCGGTATGTGTCATTCTCTCACATTATGCTATGTCAGACATCAACATCAAACAATCCCACAAGATCAAGTTTTGGCAAATACATTTATTTGGCTTTATGACTTTTCATCTTATTTTATCTTTTCTTTGTATCGATTTGTGAATTAGTCCTATTATTATCTTTCTCAAGGATGTCCCTTGGAGGATTTAGAGAAGCAAGGATGTCTCAAGACTCTTTTTCTTTGGCTGCTGTCTGTCAATTGTCTTTTAAACTTTGGCTTTTTGAATCATGTTACTAGTTTCCTCAAGGATGTCCTATCAAGGATTTAGAGGAGCAATGACGTATCATGATCCGTATTTTATTTGTCTGCTGTTTGTGGTTTGTCTCGACAAGAATGACTGGAGCAATCTTGTCCTTAGTTTACGTTTTGACACTCCTTGTCTACGATTGTCTGTTTTTCGCAGATGGATGATTTTGTACACTATGGTCTATCTCATATCATAGTGTGTACCATCCATTTGTGTCATGTCCGCCCAGTGATGATAAAATTGCAAGTATAGCATAGTTTGGCAAGGATATCGAAGATTATATGTTTTCTCAAATCAGATTCATACTCATTCATTATTTTATTTTTTCTCGATCGATCAACACATTCATTCTTTCTTACTAACATTCTATAGTCATTAACATTTCTCTCATCCAACATTAATTATTTCTTACTAACATTCTGAAATCATCCATGCTAACATTTCTTCTTTTCTGCATCTTCGCCACCATTATCTATCCATTTCGAGAGCACACTCATGTTCTTCAAACCCGCCTATCCTCTCGAGGGGGCATACCACTACCTCCTCGTCATTCTCCCTTTCACTGGGGTATACCCTAACTTGTTTCATACAGGAGCACGACCAAGGCATATTTTCTTTGACACAACGTCGTACCAACATTGTATCAAAGAGGGGCAAACTGTAGATACCGAAAAATTGGTCTAGGCCTGTGAGTACACATTTCAACATAATTTTCTATAGTCTGTCGTCTTGATTAAATAATGTTACTTATTTAATTTCCTTTCTAACACATATTTCCTCTATTAGTTAAATACCCTTTTTTATTAATTCATTAATTCATAATCATCCTTTATTCAACTTAATTAATTAAATAAATCATATTTATTTAATTATGTTGCGATCTAATTAATTCTTCCCCCTTTATCTATCAATTAAATAATTTATTATTTAATTCCCCTTTATCATACTTTTCCAACTATAATTAAATATCTTTATTTAATTATTCATTTAACCCCTTTTCATCTATAATTAAATATTTATTATTTAATTATTCATTTATCCTTTTCAACAGTCAAATTAAATAAATTACTTTATTTATTTAATTAAAAGTCTCATATTTCGAATGTTGAATTAAATTAACATTTAATTCATTATTTAATTAATTATGTCACATTCCTCTAACATTCAGTTATCTCTTACATGCACTTATCGTCTGACTCGAGTTATCTCTATGAGAGAACTCTCCGTCACAACTAGTCGATTAACTAGTTCCAACTCATATGCATGATCTATATTTATTAATTAAATATCTTTATTTAATTAACTAACTCAAGTTTGCATTCACATGCATTTATCATGCATTTATTCTCAACTTCTAACTTTGGCTTTTGCATACAAAGTCTATTTCTTTTATTTTTTGAAGATGAAGATTGGAACTCATGTTCTAACTCATGTTCTAAAATTAGTCTTTACCTGCAGTTGAACTCACGTTCTAACTCGCGTTCTATCTGTCACATAACTCATCACATGGCATTCATCAATCTCATCCGTCGATCTCTCTTTCAATCTGAGCCGATCATTTGCAAACACAAAATCTATAAAATGGCCTGTCATTATCATTATTCCTCCTCCCGAAATCATTATACACTTTTGAGAAGAAACAATCTTCGATATTTTGCTGAGACACTCGACGAAGTTATGCTTGCATTCAAACACAGAAATCCGAGGGCAAGAATACTTAAAAGGCAAAATGGAGAAGAGCAATGGAGTTAATTCGAAAGGGTGAATACATTATTCGGTGAGATCAATTTAATTTGTTAGTTTTCATTTATGTTTTCAATTTCATTCTTTATTGTTTGATTTTAGATTAGGGTTAATATTGTTATTTCTAGTTGCAGATTGAACCACAGATTTAATCTTGAGTTATAGATATGAATTATTTTTTTATATTTAAAATAAAAAATTACCATCAAGGTTCACTATATGCTAATCCCCTAACAAAAAACAATTTGGAGGATACCTACACCATCAATCCTTCAATCTATGATATTGATATCTTGATAAATTCAATAAGTTCCATATGTTATATGTGATAGGAAATATAGTAGAGGATATAAACATTATACATAAATATTCTATATTGAGGATGCCAATGATAAAGAGTAGATAATAGTGGTTGTGAAATACTCATATTATCTCCAACCAACTACTCCTTACCATAAACTATTAGGCCTTAACACCCAAAATAACCTCAAGGTATTAGGTTTTGTTAAATAATAAAAAAAGTGACAGTATTGATTAACGCATATTGTACTCATAATTTAATAAAAAATATTGGCATCATGATTGAACTATTTTGTTTACCAAACCCTAATATTTTAGGTTATGAATCTAAAAAATAAAGACACTCCATTTTTTAAGGAGCTACATGGGATTAAACTTTCTATGGGAGACTACATGTTAGATTGTTCTATGTTCACCATCCCACTGGCTATAGAAAACATTATTTTGGCAACTTCTAATGGCTTAAAATACACTAGGAATAGTTGAAATAAATTTCTAAGAGATGTTCAAGAATTTTCACTTAAACAGTCGAATATTTAAACTAAAAGGATTGTGCACAAATTGTATAGACAACTAGTTCTCTCACACTAAATGGAAAAGATACTTAATATGTGGACCTTAAAAAGGGTTTGTCCCTATTATTTTAATTATAATTAAAATAATCAAAGAGCCCTACATCACTAAACCCACAATAAATTATAGATTGGAACATAGTAATCCTTGGGGATAGAACAAAAGGATTGCCTCCTAAAACAGATATTGATAATGTCATTCAACAAATACCAAGGTGTCATACATCATCCATCATCCATCACCTTTTATTATAAGGTATACCAATAGGTTAAAATGGTGGAATAAAACATTAAACACCATAAGAGGTACTCTCTATTCTTGAGGAGAACAAGGAAATATTACAAAATATAATTAAGTAGCAAGCTAACCAACACATAATTTTAACATATATAGAGTTATTAGATATATTGGGGTACAATCTTTTATACAAAAAATCCAATAGATTTTCAAAATGGGAGATTACCAAGTTTTTGACCAAGTGGAAAAATATAGCTAGCAAACATGTAACATGAGAACATGAAACATTCTTGCGATCTCCCTTCTAGATTGAACCCTTCAACCCAAAAATCTAAGTTTTCCATAGTATAATTTTTTTTTCTTGCACATCTAGATTACTATTTAAGTATATGTGACACATGTTTTTGATGTTAAATATTTATTTATTCAATGGTTTTGTGATTGATAGATGTATATTCTAGTTCTTAAATATGTGTGAATGTAAAACATAGCCCTTACAAGTATGTAGTCTTCATGTTACTATATTATGTTGTAGCTCTTTTAAATTTTGCATGCATGCTTTTTGATTTTGTCTTTAAAACTCAACTTTATCATCTCATTAGGATCAACGCTACACAAAAATTATAAAGCCACAAGACAATGTTGATGAAAATAGATTGAATGATGGGGATTAAACTTACTTCTTATTCCTTGAGGGTCTTCTTGTGACTTTATTTGGGTATTTTGTATCTTCAAAATTGGTCATTTTTATTTTTTCACTACATCTCACTTGTGGAAGGAATGTCATCAAGTCCTCTATATTTAGGTAGCTAGAAAGATCATATAAACACAACTTAAGAAATTATTGTTAAAATTAAACTAGATTTTTATCCTGATATATTGTATGACCATGAAATATGTATGTAACCAAGTAAAAAATGATTACTTAATCATTAAAAAAAATCAATTAAACTTAGAGAACCCATTGAGCTTAATTTTAATCATTAAAATTTATTTTCAAGTCCTATACAAATCCTGAAAGAACACCCAACTAAAATTTCATTCTTGCATTCATATTTAAATTATAGAAATTAATTATAAATCCTTACCTTTCACTAGGCCTAACTATGTTGTGGAAGATGCTCAAGTGGTAGTTCTTTTGGCCTTCCACTCAAAACAATTTTCTTCAATAGGAGTGTTTCTCTATTTTAATTATATAATAGGCATTTTTAGTGCTCCAAAAAGATACATTGCAATTCAAAAATATATGTACACATGATGTGCATGTAAATACATTTTCCAAACACATAAAATAAGAAACTAACTTAGGTCAACATAAGCAAACAATCAAGAATTTAATGAATGTAGTGAGCCCCAAATTGTTGAAAGGAGAAGATAACCCAAATGGATACCATAAAATAATGAAATTTAAAATAAATAAATATTTTTTTCTTTGATTGACCATAATGGCATGTAAATTACAACTAATTGACTTTTATAGCTTAGAATACATTGAGAGAATTTAGAGCTTGCCCCTATTTGTCAAGCGCACTCAACCTTATTAGATTCTATTTACTTCTTTAAAATTCTTCCTCTTCATCCCTAACTCCTCCATTCTATGTTGTGTTACTTCTCTTTACTCGAGCTAAAGTTCCTTCATTCTCATTATGACATTATTTCCATTTATTCATATATTGTGTACACATATGTGTTATGAATATACACACATATCAAAATATATATATATAAAAATAAAAATTAAAACTTAATTAATTTTTGTGCTATACACCAATATGGATGGGATTGGGACACATACTAATATAGAAATTCAAAGATTAAGATTGATTTTAGATGACCCTCTAACCATTGGGGTGTATAAAACTAATTATTATATGAGTTTATAGAGTTTAGTTAGGATTAAACATTCATTAGGAGATGTCCATGCATATTTTGGGGATACTTTAGCAATTTTTCTTGCCCAAATGTGGGATCAGGTATTTGGCGATGTTCCTTTGAGTATAGTCCAGCTAAGAATACCAATTTGTTTATCAAAATAGAATGTTTTCCCTAGTATTCCACTAGATCTCATGTGAGGGCATATCAGGTGACTAGGTGCATATGTCATAGGATGGACCCATTGATTTATCTATGATTTCTTGTAGCACATGATTATTATCCAAATAAAGACCAAATTCCATTATATTTTACACAATAGTTATACATTGAGGTTCATTTAGGCCTCAAAATCAAATATTTAGATTTACCACCTTATTTGGGTTAGGGGCATGGTAGGCTCTGCAATAGGGATGCTTACTATCGTGTAGATCAACAACCCCCAGATTTTAGGGCCTTGGTTGGGTAGTGGATGTTTGTTGTTGCTCCATCCTTGAGCCCTATTGGAAATCTGTTTGTCATTGCTTCCAAACCAGAAGCAATTAACCATATTGTTGATATTGCAGTCTAGGATTAGTGGATATTTGTAGATCATGTGGGCCAATACTTGATGAGGCATCCATATAGGTCACTTGTTGAGTCAGATTCCTATGTTGTGACATGAATCCCATATCTAGATGATTATACCATATTGTATGTGATGTCCTAATTCTGAGGGACACGGGTCATAGATTATCTGATGACCTACTGAGAGCATGTCATGCGATCTCATCATAGTTGAGGATCCCCTTAGCATATATGTTGGCTCATTTGTGGGTCATTGTTATGGATATTTGTAGAGTCATGTAGCTTAGTCCCAACATTTTTATATCAATCCTACATCTAGATCATCTAGTGGGGAACATGAGCCACATATCGACCATTCCACTACTTCTACATAAGCGCATCCATCTACTGATGATTATGTTGCTACATGTGCTCAGACATTTATTGATACACTCTAGTAGGATACAAGAGGTCTAGTTTTTATGGAGTTGCTCTCTTTTGGGTTGATACCATCTCATTTGCATAGTCCCATATATAGAGCTTCCCTTAATGTCTAATTAATTGGTGTAGATAATCATACACACAACTTAACAAACTTGAAAATCCCTCATATTAATCAATTCATTGTTCAAAAGGGGGCTTTATTGAATTATCGACTAGGAAGTCATAGAATTTAGATGTTGCTGGAAAAATATATGCATTCAATAATTCTAAATGTCCTACATTGGCTAAGTATAGGTAAATTAAACACAAATAAATACACTAAAATATTTTAACTAAAATTGACTACTATCTTCAAAATAGAGTAAGCAAATACAAGGAACTACTTATGGGTGTTTGATGATTATGACTGTAAATCAATAATTGTTATGTTCACAGTTGTAACTCAATAAGTGTTATGCTCATGACTATAACTCCATAATTGTTCTATTATGCTCATGACTATAACTCAATAATTGTTATGTTGTAGCATATCCCAATTCAACTAACAACTAACCTCTAGAGTATTTGAAAAAAATATCAACTAAATTTTTCAATCCAAAATTCATAATAGCATAAATTGGAGAGTACGAATTGAATTGAAATGCACAATACTAAAAAAATTCAATTAAAAATTTACAACAAATCATTCATAATAGTATAAACTAGAGACTATGAATTGAACTAAAATGCACAATCTAATTTATTGACAAAACTAATGTAGTTTTATAGTACCTCAAGTGGCCCTTGCTTGAGTTTCTACATCCATGAAATCTTCTTCAATCACTCACTAAGAAAAAAAATTGACCAAAATATCTTCTCTTTATTACATTCCAATCATACATAGAGTTGTTGAATATAATCTAACAAAATATCTTAAATTCCATCTAATACATGTATAAATGTTCTTCTTGACAAGGTACCTTTCCATATAGGGTCCACAAGATAAACAAATTGAAATAGATGTCAACTCTTCCATAAGAATAGGAAGAGGACTAGGTTTCTAAAACAAAAAATAATAATGAGCAAAACAAAAGTATAGAAGTTGAATAAGGACTTTGCACATAATCAAGATTAATCGTTATAACTAAAAACATGCCCAGACAAAGCAATTCTCATTACAAATTTTTATTTCTGATTAGAATAGACTCCTTTCTCCTTCATGACTCTAGGATCTTGTCATTAAATGACTGCCTTCATCTTCTTCTAAAAGTGTGATCATGATGAAGTAGATTAATTTCTTCTCTGCATCAGACTATCATCCTTCTCTTGTGGGTTGAAAAGCCTTTTGTTGTGGGTTGACAGGTTCCTTGTTGCAAGAGTTAGTCCTTAATCCTTCAAGGCATTTTCATTGCTAATAACTATAATTAAATATGAAACTCTACTAAATTTACAAGCATTCACATATCATACACACACTTATTGATATAACATATATTAACTTCAAATGCTTAAATTATATAAAAAGGTTTGGTAATTAATGTCTTTCAGAGCTTAGCAAAAAAAAGATATTTAAGTATGTAACTAAAGTAAGGAAATAAGACATTATTTTGGCTCATCACTTCCCCCCAACTTAACTTCTTACTTGTCCTCAAGAAACTTAGGGCCTTAGGTTATATTGAAGTGCAACCTCCATTTAGTTCACTGTATTGGTAACCCCTTCTTCCCGCTTTAGGTAAAATCCTCTATGTTTAGATATCTTCTCCTATCTAGTGTCTTCTACTGCATTGATCTCTTGTCTTTGTCCAGTCCAATATGGAATTGGGAATAGGCAAAGAGTATGATAGAATGTCAAGGGGAGCCAAGTGATATCATTTTCAATGGATTTTGATATATACTTATGGGCTCTTTTTATTCTTGCAAGATATTTAAAAACTGAGTGGGGTTCTTTTTGTCGCAACTCTGGGGTCAGTTCTCTCCATCTGTCCTAAAAGAAATATAGTGCTTGTTTTCCAATTTTTGTTGCAAGTTCACGAAACCTTTAATAGTCTTTTTCTCTGCATTCTAGAATTTTCTCCCTTACTAGATCCTCTATTCTACCAGTCTAATCCATTCATCAACTGCCTCATGAGGATTTTTAGCTTTTGCCTTGATTAGGAGGGAGAATGACTTTTCCTTTTCTTGATAACCCCCTGTATCTATCATCTCTAACGTCCATTCCTTATAATTTAAGTTAATTCTTTGATTTGAACATCGTTGACAAACATGAGTGGATTCCATGTAGAATCATGAGGGACAACTAGGTTATGCAAATAAAATTTGCATAGTTGATCCTACATATCTAGGGTTTATTGCTTATGTTTTTCCAAGAATAGAGTAGGTAAAGATAAAGAGACTAGAAGATCACTAACTAATTTACTAAATTGAAAACTTCAAAAAAATTCCGACAAGTATAGGGTATAAACCCTACCAGGCGGTCTAAACTTCAAAAGTTGTACTGTCTTGTCAGCTAATTCCTCTATTTTGACCTTTACTTTCTTAATTTCTTCACTTTTTTGGTCAATTTCCTTGGTGTATGTTGCTATTAGTTCACATTTTTATTTCTCCAAATATTTTTTTCTAGGAGAATTCCCTTATCTTATTCCATAGTTCAATTCTAAGGGTCACCATAGAAGGGCTTCTAGGCTCTCGCGGGGTTGTAGCTTGATTCATAGGATGTGGAGTCTTGTTGTTAACTTAAAAAATGACCAATTATGCAAGATTCTCCAATCCTAATCCTTGTTGATCAAAGGCATACATCCTTTTTTCTATCTCCTGAATTTTATTATCTAATCATTTATCCCTTTTTTATATCCTTTAAGTTGTTATTCTAACTCTTTAATTATGTACAAGGCTTCCTATAACTCCTTGCTCTCATTCTTTCCTTGTAGATTTGAATCTTCTTCTTTCTCTAAAAAAATTTCCTCCTTAACCTCCTCAGGTGGAATCAACCCTTCTTCATAAATAGGGATTCTTGGAGGTTTGTTCTTCCTTTTACCTCTGAACAAGTCCTTTAAATCCAAACCTAAGCTACTGCTTAGATATAGAGGCTATAATATATTTTAGGTTGCTTGTCATCACCATAATCTCTTTATTCTTTAGAATCTATTTTAGTTTCAACTACAATAATATTTTACTTTTGATTTTTGACCTTTCTTTTTACAAGCACTTTTATTCTAAGGTGGTGTGATTGCCTCCTTGGTTGTGTTGGCCTCTTTTGCTTCTTCTTGGGTTCAGCAGTAGAGACTACACTCTTTCTCTTTTGGGGCCTAGAAGGGCACTTGGTAGATTTAGGGGTTTATATGACTCCTACTACGAGTTGCTCTCCAAAATCTACAAGTTGAGTTTCCTACACTTCTTTCTATCCTTGTTCCCAATGATATGGGTAAGTGAGGTAATATATGAAACAAAGGACCTATTTATCTCTTATGAAACCGTAGAAGGTTCTCCCATTTCTTGTTCTCTGTTCAACTCTTTTGCATTTGGTCTTATGAGAACGTCATCGATATTGTTGTAGTTTAAGAAATCTTCCCAAGATAAATTGGGAAATTATATATAATGAGACTTCATTTAATTAATAAGGTGATCAAGCAAAAATGGGACAAAGCAAACTGGCTTATTTTCTTCTTTAAATTAGCATAAATTCTTTTCAAGAGATTGTATAAGAAATTAGAAACATTCACAATCCTCTGGTGGCATAAGTGAGTAAGGAGTTTAAAGTGCACAATGTACAAGAGGGATTTCCTGCCAACACATGTTAAATATTTAACAATGTAAGAAGCAACATAAGGTTGAATCATGGCACTTCCTTTGGGAACCAAAACCAATCACCTTATTGAGGCCATGGATAAATTTAAGAAACCACCCCCCTCGGCAAAGGTGTAAAATCCTAGCAAATATTTCCTTTTATTTGAAAAAAAATATTAATTTTCCTGGCGAACCTTATGCACAGAATTAAATTTTTTGTAAAATCCTAGCGAATCTTCATGAATAATTGGTAAAAATAATAATCACAGTGGCGAATCCTAGTGAATGATCACTAAAACAATTAATTACAATGGCAAAAATTTGCATAGTTGGTCAACGCAGTTGCCCCATATACTTTTTTTTTTTTTTTAATATTGAAGTAGGGGCCCGGGGGCAGCAACCATTGGCGGGGTCAAGGGACAACGCCCCTTGTGTGGGTCAAGGGGGCAGATCCCCCTTGTGGGGGCCGAGGGGGCAACACCCTCGCGATACAGGTGGGGTCGAGGGGCAAAATCCCTCGCCACCAAGCATAAATTAACTATTGAAAATGCATTGGAACACACACAAATGAAGTGTTTTTAAAAAATCTCACTTGAAAAGTAAGACTAAATGAAACTTGAAAATTTTACCATCGATTAGCTTTTAAATCGAACGATTGCAAGTTCATTCCGTGAGCAAATATCGACGTGAGTGAACATCATCGGTGGGACACTTAGGGATGTCTTGTCGATACAACGATGATGATGTATGTCATGAACTATTGGCAACAGTGAACGGTGGAGATCAAACAAAGCTTTGATCGGATGTCTTTTCGGGAGCTTCGCACGAATATTGTAGATTCCCTTCATGATTCTCTAGAATTACACAAGTGGTGTACCTATGCCTAGGTGGACCCTAGCTGGAGTATGGAAGCCTTATTGGCATGAGTGAACATCATCGATGGGACACTTAGGGATGTCCCTCTGATACAACGATGATGACGTATGTCATGAACTATTGGAAACAGTGGACGGTGGAGATCAAACAAAGCTTTGATCATACATCTTTCTGGGAGCTTGGCGCGAATATAGTAGATTCCCTTCTTGATTCTCTAGAATTACATAATATTACTGGCGAATATTATTAATATTTTTAATTTTACTGTATAAACTACTGGCGAATCAGTGCCAATGACGCATCGTTTACATGGCGAATTAATCGAGACGAATTTTGTTTTTGTAAAAACCTAGCAATTCAGTCTCCGTTTTAGCTTGTACTATTCGCCATTTTTGGAGCTCCCGATTTCTATTATTCGCCACTAAAGTTTTCCCTGGTTGAGGCTGAAGCAGCATTTAATGCTATTAAACTAGCAATGTATATTCATAATTCATTTTAATTCATTATTGCATATCCATAATTCATTTTAATTCATTTACACATCCATCATTAATGCATATGCATAATTTATTTTAATTTATTTACATATCCATCTGTATCCATAATTCATAAACATTTATAAAGTAAAATATATAAATCTATTCACAGTTCCATAGTCATTTTTCATCCATTTAACATTACATTAATACATATCCATAATAATCATTTTCTCATGTTTGACATTTTTTAGTTCATCCATGAACATTACATAATAATTGGTGCATATTCATGAACCATAATCATTTATAAAGTAAAATATGTAATCATCTATTTACATAATAAGCATCCATGATTATATCCATAACCATTTTCCAAATAACACATGCCCTCATTCATTATTTTCATCCCATACCTACATACACATGTCAGTACCACATACATACACATACCCATTAAAGTTATAAATTCTATATATCTATCAAATCAAATAGACTACACAAAATCACCATAGCATAAACACATGAACATATCTACATCCATCTAAACATATTTGCATCCATCTAATCACACATACATCCATCTAGGCATCATAAAATCATTACATCAATCATTTAGACTTTCACCATAACAAAATAATTAATATAAATGAAACCACACATAACATCTACATAAACATACACAACTCGTAAAATCATCACTACACATCAAATAATAAGTCCATAAAACATGCACCCATACATCATCACTACAACCTCGTGATCTCATATATATAAATCAAAACATGTCATGATACAAATATATGAAAGGTATCTGCCATGTACATCTAAAAATCCAATACCCCTCCAAGGTATAATAAATATCCTGTGAGCATCTATCTTGTATTAGCCCCCTCCAACTGTGATGGCCCTTATTGGTGATGGTGGTGGACTGCGAGGACTTGGCCCCATACCTACTAGTGGACCTGACCTCCTTGATTTGGATTTGCAAGATCAAACACTCACTATAAAAGCTCATATCTCTTTGCTCAGCTAGTACTACCCACTCATATAACATGGGGGTAGTACTACATCTCTCATGTCATGCAGATTAAATTGGCCACAATGTTCTGCATACCCTTGATTTCCACTACCTATCTTGCAATGTCCTACTCTTGCCTCAATCTAGCAACATCCTCTTGAGAACAAGATCCTATGGCTCGTGCCACATCTCTCTCAACTATCACCATCACTAGCTACACTCCCTATCTCCCACCCGAGTCCCATCCAATACTCCTTGCAATTTGACAACCTCCACTCCCACCATATCCCACTCTCCTAGAAGCTAATATTGCTCTGCTATAACTAGATTGAGTCATACCTAGATGTCACCCTCATCATTAGGATGATCCTCACCCCCAATATCCACATCCTCATCGTCGATAATCACATCCTCCTCTCCCTTGCATATCTCCCCCTAATCTACTCTCTATTGAACTCATTAATCATCATTTTCATCCTCCTCCTCCTTAACTAATGCTAACTAATCTTGTGGGATCATCAACTACACTAGCCTTCACCCTACCCACTAAGAATCATACTCTATTGTGGTACCTACATTTGTAACTGTACATCGTAGATCACATGGAGTTGTTGGGTTATCTTGCCAATCCTGCCTTGCTATATAGGGCTCTATATACCTTCCCCATATCCCTCTCTCTTGCACCACACATGCAAAAAGTACCTCTTGCATAGGCACCACCTATTGTAGTTCAAGCTATCTCGTAACCCGCATTAGAAGGTACCACTCAATAATGATTAGTGTACAATCTATCAAATAATGTGAGTGTTGTACATAAGACATGTATAAGGCATCATCATGCCAAACCTCACACTCTTGGTAAGGTCTCTAGATGAAACTATCCATCTCATCTATAATTCATCTCTAGTAAGGAAAATCTCCAAGTCGTCGGTGTTGCAAAAATGATGCCTATACAAAGACATAAGGCATCCCTTACCCCCTCCCTCAATTAGCCACTAGTTGCAAAAATATGATATGCTCATGATGCCCAAATATTTATAGCAAGGTCACACCACAACTAAGGCTCTTCCATCTTTGTATAGTACTATTTTTCATCTCCCTATAGATCTCAACCAACACATAGGCTCCCCATGCAAAAATGGTGCCATTTGATAGCATCTTGTCCAAAGCTCCTACCTAACCATTAGCAAATCCTTGCAATTGTTGATCAAGTAATAGTACTCCTATCATCAATGTCGTGATAAACAGTGACAGATCTAGGAGCTCACCCATCCTTGCCTCTAGGTCCAAATCGATACCCCTAATCAGAAGATCATCTATCATAAACACCCATGTCGATGCACTCTCAACATGCATCAAGTTATACTCTACAATCTCCCCTCATATCAAGAGTCTTAAAATCCAACACACATCCTCCAAAGTGATAGTGACCTCCCCAATTGACAAATGAAAACTACAAGTATCGCTATGGAATCTCTCCACCAATGTTGTCATCATTGCACGATGCACCCTCAATTAGGGCATCCTCAACATGTAATGCAAGCCCATAAATTTGAGCCAC